>PVIH01021492.1:8350-29715 GCA_004025045.1 Sigmodon hispidus | reverse complement strand
TTTTTGTATCTGCTGATATTTGCTTTATGACCAACTATGTGGTCAATTTTGGAGAAAGTACCATGCGGAGCTGAGAAATATGTATATTCCTTTGCCTTTGGGTGGAAGGTTCTGTAGATATCTATGAATTCCATTTGCATCATAACCTCATTTAGACTCCTTATTTCTCTGTTGAGGCTCTGTCTGGTTGATCTATCCAAGGTTAAGAGTGGGGTATTGAAGTCTCCCACTATTAGGGTATAAGAATTGATGTGGGATTCAAGCTTTAGCAGTGTTTCTTTTACATATGTAAGTGCCCCTATATTAGGGGCATAAATATTTAAGATTGAAAACTTCTCTTGACCAATTTTCCTGTGATGAATAAGTAGTGACCCTCTTGGTCCCTTTTTATTGCTTTTAGCTTAAAGTCTACTTTGTTAGATATTGGGATTGCAACCCCTGCTTGTTTCTTAGGACCACTTAACTGGAAAATCTTTTCCCAACACTTTATTCTAAGCCTGTGTCTGTCTTTGCAGTTGAGGTGTGTTTCTTGTAGGCAACAGAAGGATGGCTTCTGTTGTTGTATCCATCTTGTTAGTGTGTGACGTTTTATAGGAGAGTTGAATCCATTGATATTAAGGGAAATTAGTGACCATTGATTAATATTTCCTGCCATTTTTGGTGGTAACTTGTTCGTATTTCCTTTCTCTAGAGTATTCTTCTGTGGACTTAATGATTGTTTCTGATTTTGTGGATGTATCTGGGGTCCTTAGGTTGTATTTTTCCCTCTAATACTCTCTGTAGTGCTGGATTGGTAGATAGATATTCTTTCAGTCTGACTTTGTCCTGAAATACCTTGTTTACTCCATCTATGTTGCTTGATAATTTTGCAGGGTATAGTATTCTAGTTTGGCAGCCATGCTGTTTTAGCGTCTGTATTACTTCTGACCAAGCCCTTCTAGCTTTCATCATTTCCATTGAATAGTCAGGCGTTATTCTGATGGGTCTGCCTTTATATGTGAGTTGGCCCTTTTCTTTTGCAGCTCTTAAAATTTTTTCTTTGTTCTGTATGTTTTCTGTCTTGATTATAATGTGGTGCGCTGACTTTTTTTTGGGATCATATCTATTTTTTGTTCTGTAAGCTTCTTGTATCTTTATAGGCATTTCCTTCTTCAGGTTAGGAAAGTTTTCTTGTATGATTTTATTGAAAACATTATCTGTGCCTTTGAGCTGGTATTCTTCTCCTTCTTCTATTCCTATTATTCTCAAATTTGGTCTTTACATGGTGTCCCAGATTTCCTGAACATTTTGAGTTATGGCTTTTTTAGTTTTACTATTTTCTTTGACTGATATATCTATTTGAGCTACTGAGACTTCCACTTCAGAGATTCTATCTTCCATCTCTTGAACTCTGTTTGTTATGCTTGTATCTGTAGTTCCAGCTTTTTTCTTCAGGTTTTCTATTTCCATTTTTGACTCATTTTGTGCCTTTTTTATTGCTTCTATTTTAGCTTTTATTTCAGCTTTTAGTTCCTGGCATGTTTCTTTCATAGATTTGTTCATCTCTTCCAATTTTTTGTTTGTATTTTCTTCTATTTCTTTAAGGCTTTTTTTCATATCTTCCTTGAGAACTTCGATGATCATCAAAAAGGAATTTTTGGTGTTGCTTCCTTCTGTTTCTTCTTCATTGCTCAGTTCAGGTCTTGTATTTGTAAGATCGCCTCTCTCTTCTGGAGTTACCATGTTGTCCTTTATAGTATTATGTAATTTTTTGCACTGACGTTTGCCCATGGCTTCAGTGGTTCACGATTAGATGGGTCCTGGTCAACTGTGGCACTCGGGTTTGTGTGCCTCCTGTCACCTCTCTGGTCAGGGTCTGATTCTGTCTTTCAGAGACCCCTGCAGTTGTTGGTTTGCTCAGTTCAAGGTCGTGGTGGGGAGCCATGCAAATTCCCTCAGCAGGAGCTGTGGATGTGGTCAGGGGCAGAGTTTACCTGTCCCTGCTCCCTCTTTTTTTTTATTTTTTTGTTCTTAGTATTTTATTTCTTAAATTTGTCCTTTGACGACTTCATAAATGTTCAAGACACATACTTATCACTCTCATTCATACTTCCTCTTATCTACTTCCCTCCCCATCCATCTTTACTATCCTTTTCCTTCCCATACTCACACCTTTTTGTTTGGTTTTGTGAATTTCTGGGTTTCTTGAGGGCTGACCATGAGACCATGGGTTTGGTACTATGTGCTCACATCCTCTATGCATCTCAAAACACCATGGAAAACATGAACTGGAAAATAGAACAGCAGAATACCATCTTCTGGGCTCCACAAAGCCACTCTATTCATGAACTCAAAATTATCCTAGTGAAAATAAAATTATGATTTACAGCAAGTTAAAACATATGACTTGCCTATAAAAAACCATAAAGGAAATTTGTCAGGATATCATCTTGCCTAGGAAATTGGCTAGGATAATATTGAAAATATATATATGTTGTAGATTGTTTCTTGGCCCATTTGGGCCAGGAGGTTTGTACCTGGCCCGCGGCAGCTTTTGTCCCCCAAAGTAATGAATCAGACCTTCATACTATTTGGTCCGTGTCTCAAGCACATTACTAGCTGGTTCTTTCATCTTAATTCAACCCATTTCCATTAATCTGTCTGCCACGTGTCCCAGCCCGCAGCTCACCTGGATCCGCTACATTCTTCTTCTTCAAGGGTCAGATGGAGACTGACTAACTCTACCTTCCTTCTACCTGTCTGTCCTCTCATTCTCCACGCACTTCTATGGTGCTCTACATAGGCCAAACCAGTTCCTTTATTTTCAGCATACAGAGAACATTCCACCACATATATATGTATATAATTACATGTCTGTGTATTTATACTTCTCTGTATAGGAGTGTGTACATCACTGTGGGTTCCCATTTAGTCAGAAAGATGGTGTGGGAATACATGGAACTGAAGATGCATGTATTGTGAGTTATCTAACATGAATGTTGGGAATCTAACTCATGGGTCCTCTGGAAAAGCAGCAAGTGTTCTTAATGGCTGACTTATCATTCCAGCACTCAGATGTTAGTATTTTTATCTATGACACATATGTTTTCATTGAACATTGTGCTCAATCTATAAAAAGAAAAGGTATCACTGTTAAAATGAAACAGCACATTATGAAAGGTTTAGCCGGTGAAGTTATAAATATCCAATACTTTCTGAATGTCTTAATTAAATAGATCTGTTCTACATAAAGTGATAAAGTAAATCATCATATCTTTGTCCAAGGCAGTAGAGTATAATAATAAAAGTTGGATAGAATAGAATTCATAGTTGTATCTTATTACAGGCTCCAGTGCTTAATTTTCAATGTTAGACTAATCTCTGCTTGGAAAACAATATGCATCTTTCTTCGCAGTGTAATACATTTTTGTAATAATCCACACCAAAAGAATACAGACAAGCACACTGCTTAAACCAATTAAAAGTATGAGTTATCATTGGCCATAAACCAAGAACAGGCTCATACCTCAAAGTCTCTTCATGCCAAAGGCAAAACACACAAAGGGCATACATCAAAGTTAAATTAGGGACACAGTGACCGTGAAGCACTTGTTTCTGACAGAGCATAGTAATCATTTAGAATATAACATGTATTTATTTTTGACATACTTTTTCAGATTTTTAGTTTTATGTTAAATTCACAGAAACATTACTTTTTTTTGTTAATACAACTAGACTATGGAAATTTCAAGTGTTGTGCCAAGGAAGACATGATTGTTAAAGGGTTACAGTGCTTTCCAGCCAAACACCAATGTGTGAGTACACGATGAAATTACCTTAGTCACTGCAATTTTACTTGTTATTTAGTATAGTATAAAGTCAGAAACCCATATTTTGTTTGGAAAATGAAACCCAATAATTAGAGAAAACAATACTTTCATAAATATTCACAAATTTGAAACATGCATCTGGAAAAAATAAGGATTTATTAATTTTTATTTTTACAAATTATCATCTTTAAATTGGCCATGTACTATTCATTTTTGAAAGGCATACCTTTACTATAATGTTTTGGATCATTTTTCTCATCATACCTACAATAAGTACAAAATTTTACAATATCAATAAGTCACTTTATCCTGCTTGCTGGTAAATAAGCAACATATTTCAATTTCATTATTTCTCTGATATTTATCTTTGAATATTACATTGTAATAAGTACTTCTTTTGTTTAATTTAGGTTTTTATTTCCTTTTTTGATTTTTTATTATGAATAAAGTCTCATTTTTTAATCCATGTATCCCCTTGTTCCAAATCTCTTCCCCCTCCTGCCCGTCTCAGTCACTCTCTCTTCTCCCCATCTCCTTATCTCCTCCCCAGCAAGGACAGGAGGTCTCAAGTTTCCAAGGTGACTTAGTTCAGCATCCACTCCAGACAAATCCACTGCTTCTTTTTCTTAAAGGAAAATAACATGAATATTCTCTAATGGCAATATTCAATCTTTGTCCAGTCACAAAATTTCAAGGTTATAATTCATTAATATATGTGAATTCTCCAAAATTTACACAAACTTAATTTCATGTGTATTCATTATTACTATTCTAACTATTAATTCTATCTTTTAAACCTTAAATTACTGCTTTTTACCTCAAACATTGGCTTTAATTTTTTAACTTTTGAAATATTCAAAAGACAATGGATAGTGTTCCATATAAGCATGTGCTTTTAGACAAGCAACATGTTATTATTAAAAAATTTTAAATTCAAGTAAAAGTTTTAACTCAAGAAATGTGACACTTTACTAAGTCTGTCTTACTAATTTATTAAATGCACTTATATCAAGTTTTTTCTCACAGACTGAAGAGTGTACAAATAGATTATTAAAAAATACATTCTAGATAAAGAAATATAATGTGTGACTCACTGTGTCACACTGTAGTTTGCATAAATAAGTTTTACCTTTCTCCTATTTCCCCCCATTTTTTCCTCTTTAATTTTATTTGGTTTTATTCTGGATGGGAAGTTGATTGGCACAGCTGGGAGGCATCCTATGAAAAATACCAAAAATAAATAAAAAGAAAGTTAAAAATTACATGTATGACATTTTCATATATTCACAACATTAATAACTATTTTCATGTATATATCATTAGATCATATTAATGGTTCTCTATCAGTAATGTATTATTAATATTAATAAATCAGAGAAAATATTATGCAATACATGCCACTAAAAGCTGAGATGAAAACTGAGCTTTTAATTTAACTTGTCAGTAGTTATACTTTGTATTGATGTCTGAGGCAGTAAGATTCAGAAACAGATGGCCAGGCTTCGATTTAGGCAGTAAATTCAATAACAGATGGCCAGGTAAAGTCCAGGCAAAGCAGTTAATTCTCCCAGAAGTGCCTTTGGTTTACACAATGTATAAACTGATATAGCTTCTTCTGAAAACAATGTACACAACAGAATTATTTTACAGTTTTGTATGTAAAGTGAATAGCACAGAAGTTGTCTACTTATCTACCTGCTCATATACAGTGCAAACAAAGCAGATGTAATCTCCTTGGATGCTCTATATGTAACTTTTCTCTTTATTCCAATTATAAGTCAAAATGTTAAGTGTTTATTCATGTGGTGAATTATTAACTAAATAAAAATAAACCCAATTCCCAACTCCAAGTTTACAAATTTTTAGGAAGTCACTCAGAGTTCTACATGCAAACAGAAACAGAAAATTATGATGGATTATTTTACAAAATAATACTTATCCCCTTAGCAATATTCTTTCAAAATATAGTATTACTAAAAGGAACATAAACATCATGAATTATTCATAAGTGCAATGAAATCCAAATAGGAGTATAATGAAAGGTAATAATTACATTACTAAGGTAAGCAAGTCTATTTCATAAATACAGAATAAAGCATAATCAACTAATGATATATTCAAACTTTTAGAAGAATGATTAGAATATTCAGAAACCTTCATCATTTGGCATGCAGATTCATTGACTTTACCTATGATAAAACTTAACAGTGTTTTATTTTTTGCTATCTGTTTGAATGTATGTACACACAAACACACACATACACACACATGGTACAGTATGGAAGCCACACACACATGCTATAATATGAAAATCACACAAATGCTACAGTGTGGAGGACAAACACACACACGCTACAGTGTGGACATGGAAGTGAAAGAGCAATTTGCCAACATTGGTTTTCTCCTAAGTCTTTGGTCCTGACTAAACTATGCTTATTCAGGTTGGTCACAAATTCTTTTACCACTGAGGCATTTGCTATCTCTTCTACTAGAAATATACAATTTCATTATCTTCTATAAAATAATTTTAAAATTTGAGTTAGGAGTATGAGAAAAAAATGTAATGTTAGCCATCCCAATCTGAGTTTTGCAAATATGAAAACAAATGTATGGCATAAATAGGAGAATAAACAAGGACTTACATAGGCCATATTTAAATAATGTGTATCTCAGAACAAGCTAAATTTTATTATATTTTGTGTTTTAGTCAGATGTAAAGACAAGAAATAAAGCTTGGCATGATATGAGTAATTTTAATTTGTTGTTTTTAGGGATCTGTTTTAGCTTGGATTTCAAGAAAAGAATTAGAATGGACTCCAAAATGAATCAAATAACATTTAAAAAAACCCCTTAAGCTTCCTTCCAAATTCTCCTAAATAGAAAACCATAACCTAAGTATGTAACATCATAATGCCATTTGAAGACTACATTTGCAGGTGCATCTTCCCCTAGCAATATGGTCTTTTTTTTTTTTCCTGTGGATAGTCATAGTTCTTCAAAGGCCTGGAACAAGAAGATAAAACTCTTTTGTTTAAGCCCTGGAGGGGATTTTACTTTTTCATATCTTTTGTGCATACTTCCCTTCATCTCATGATACGCATATGTCCTCTGGGAATGTAGCTATTTAGAAACCTGCATAAATTTATGAGGATTTTTATAAAACTACAATCAATTTTGTCTTTATCTTGCATATTTGCAAAGAATACTATCATTTTTCTCAAATTATTAACTGAAAAAATGAGCCAACGCTGCTGAGCCTATCAGAGATGCAAAATGAGTATTTTTCATGATTTTGTAAGAAATTTTATAAGCCTCAATAAGTAATATTAATTTTGTAATGTATAAATATAAAATGAAATCTAAAGATGTATATATAACTGAACATACATCTTTATTTTACACATGAAGTCCCAAACTGTACTCTAGATTCTTAAGACATCTGCAAAACAACTTCGGTGAAGATTACCACTTTTACTCACTTTGGCTAGCTCTGTAATTTTACTGCTTACTTGGGGGCAGAAAGATGAGTAATCAATTATTTTATTTCCTTATTTGTGTCAGCCGACATGACTTATATTTCAGCTATGGAACTGGTATCCCAATTTCCTTGACTATAATCTCTCTGGAGTTGGTACATCCTTCTAAAATCTAATTCAAAAGGGCCTTTCCTAGCAATTCCTATGGCCAGTTGAAAACATGGGTTTTTGCTTTTCTACCTATAGTTGAGAAAAGAATTATGTACAGCTAGTTTCTTGAACTACAAGTATTTATTCCTTATGTTTATGGAACAGGAGAATGCTAAGTTCAAAGTGCAAGCATTTAAGATCATGGTTTAGGTCCATCACAATATCACCATATGGGAGAACAAGAGGAGTGACATTATCTGGTCTCAGATTCACCATGGTAATTCCAACCACAAAAAGACCCCATCTAAATTGGACCTCAGGACTTCAAGGGAAATATTTAATTGTAAATGTGAACATTCTGGAAACAACATCCATAAAAATTATTATGTAAATTTTAAAAACTGTATTCAGAGAATATAAATTCAGAGGGAAAGAATGACACAAAATATGTGTGTCTCAGGCATATTTCGAACCTTTGAAATTACTGTAGAATTGTACGTAAGAGCATTACTTTTTATAAACTCAGAATTAAATTTCCATCAAATTTGTACAAATAAGATGAAACCAAAAGTCATATAAAAATAGAATTCTGAGACAGAGTAATATAGATGGATAGATAGTTGTAGCACTTTGTACCATAACCCTAGAAACCTAGTACTTATAAATTTACCTATAGATTTGAAGAGTAATTATTTGTTGATATTTGATGGTAGTGTTTTAGAGTATTTTATTCCTTGAAGAAGCACAGTTCTTATCTTCTATAGTCATCATTTATACAAGATACCTTTAAGTAACTCATCATTTTCAACACTCAGAATACAAAATCAAACTGATACCAGAAACACATGTGGTAATAAGTAACACATAAATTTTGGTACTTAGCATGTTTCAAGCCAATCCTACTGATTGGATACAAACCTCAATGAATCTTTGAATTGTTTGATGAGAAGAAAGAGAGAAAAAGTGAAGGGCAAAACAGAATTCCAAGAGTCAATAGAGCTAATATGTAGATCATGGGTATACAAAATTATTTTCTACTTTGGCTTTGTTTCTGTCTGGCTTTGTCTACTTCAGGCATCAGGGCCTCCTATTAACTTCTATTGTTTCTGCCTTCCATCTGGCCTCTAGATTCACTGTACTATGTTGCCTATATGTTTTTTTTTCCCTGCAGAGCCACGGGAATAAAGCAGAGGTTCCTTGAGCTTATGTTGGCAGAGATTTTACACAAAAAGTCACCTCTCTACACTCCCCAAAAGTTTTAATGATTTAAAATGGTAAACCTGCATTCAAGATGCTTTAAGTCTCTCACGAAAACATTTACAAATGAACTAATAATTAATTGCCATTTATCTAGGTGAGAGATCACATGCCTTATTTTGTGGGATGACAGGTATCAGAGAATCTATTTGAAACAGGAGTTTGTTGCATAAATGTGATGTAGTAGAGCTAGAACGAAGATTGTTATCACCTGCAAAAGGATCTGTGTGTTTATAGAGTTTTGATACCTTTTTTCTTTGTCAATACCTCTTACCAGTAATACAAACACACTGACAGGACACACAAATATATACACATCATCATCACAATTATGCTATCGCCAAAGGGCTTACAGAAATTACAAGATGTGCAGTAAAAGAGATTTCAGCTGATCAGTTAAAACCCTAGATCACAAGGGCTACAAAGAAGCTAAGATGCTTTTACTATAAAGAATATTTTAGACTTATCTATGAGATTTCTGTAAAGCTTATGAGAATGTAGTATAGCTATATTTGTAGGTCATCCATGCTTAGAAATCAAGTTGATCAATTGTTTTTAATTGTGTTAGGGCTAGGGTCAGTGTTGCAGTTTCTCTATATAGAAGGAATATCATCCCAGTGCTAGTAGTCTTTACAGAAGATACCAACTATGTTACAATGAGAGCCTCATGTGCATAGACAGAAGGCTGACCTTTACCACTTTGCTTGTTCTCTTAACCGTAAACATTCTTTTGTATTCTTGTGTTCCCTATTTTCAGCCTGAACTTACAGAGGCTAGATTGTGAAGCTGATTGCATTCACATTAACTGACCTGAGTCACATTTGCAATGTCCATGCATCAATGTCAACTAACATGGGCTCGGAGAACCCCTATGGAAGAGAAGGCAAGAAGGCTGAAAAAGTTAAGAACCAGAAGGAATGGCAGACACCAAGGAAACAAGGTCCTCTAAATCAATGTGATAGGTATTTATGTGACCTCACAGAGACTGAGGCAGCATGCACAGGGATCTGTACCAGGTCCCGTCTATATATTATGGATTTAAGTTTAATGATTTTATGAAATTTCTGAGCATGCAAAAAATAAAAAATAAAAAAATAAACTCTCAACATTCTCAAGTGGGTTTTGAAATTTGGGAATAGAGTTAGAAGCATGTTTATGTTCATGTATAAGGACATTTAAGTGCTTCTATTCAATGGCCATAAACAGTTTTTAAAGTTAAAAAAGATTCTTAGAACCATAGTTTAAATACTCTTTGAAATCATAAGCTTTATTTAACAAATGGTGATTTTCTTTCTTTGTGATGTGTAGAATTTATTAGCTATAATGTATGTAGTTGCCTTTGTCAGGTATTTTCTATTTCATTGGCAATGGGAAAACTCCACTGATTCCCACTTTAAAAGAAGCATTGTTAATATATTCCTTGATGTCATTCTTTGTTCTTTTTCAATTAAAGTTTTTAAATATAACCTGATTAGTCTATAGATGGCTATATGTATATTTTCAGGGCTGATCATTTGGCATTGGGTAACCACAATTCTGAACTGTGTTTAACCATTTATAAATTCCTTCAGTTACCTTGCTGCCTTAGCTTTTAGTAGTTCCCAAACTGTTTTTTGTAAAATAAAAGTGTCATATTTGAATGTACAAAATGCCTGAGTATTTTATTTGTATCTTACCCCTCTTACCCAGAAGCTAATTCTTCATTTGTCTTTAAAGACAGCAGTCAAATCAGTAGGTTTGAATGTTTGTTTGTTTGTTTATTTATTTATTTATTTATTTATTTATTTATTTATTTATTTATTTATTTCAAAGAAGTCACACTTTCTATCCTTGTATACCCTTATTCAAGGTCCCTTCCCTCTCCCACCACATCAGGTAATCCTTTCTTCTCCACAACTCCCCATCCCCTCCCTGGGCAGGCAGCAGACAGTCCCATGGTCCCACTGACCCAATATTGCTTAGTTCAGTCTCCACTCCTGGCAGATTCAGCTTTCTTCCCTCCCCCTCAAGAGTGAGTCAGGTTTTCCTCTAAGGGGAGTGGGATCCAAGGAGTCAGTCCAGGGTGTTTCTGATCCCAAGCTGTTCAGTGGTTGTGGTTTGCAGCTTGGGAATAGATTTGAATGTTAATGAGTGTCAGTTAACTAGCTTTGAATCCATAACAACCATTTACTAATTTTCTACCTTCAGTCAAGTTCTTAGCTACTCATGAAAAAAATGTTAACAGTAATTACTTCATGGGCTTTGTAATACTTAGTAAAGCATTTATGCACTTGAACTTAGGACAATGTTCGGTTTCAAAACTATGTCTTTAAAATTGAAAATTCTCTTTCAATCCTTTTATCCTTAGTGTATAGGAGGGCTACTGATATTTATTTATTTTTTTGAGTTAATCTTGATCCTGCTAATGCAAAGTAAGAACTTTTCCTACTGTATTTGATAAATGTTGTCCAGGTTCCAATGCCAAGGCGATAGGTTTGAATCTATTTTCATTTTCCTCCACACTACCATCCAGCTATGCCAACACCATTTGTTGAATATACCATCTTTCTTCCACTGAATATTTTTGGTTCTTTGTCAAAAATCAAGTATTCTTATGTGTGTGTGTGTTAATGTCTGGGTCTTCAACTCAATTCCATTGATCCACTAGTCTGTTTTCATGCCAGTATCAAGCTCTTTTTATTACTGTGGCTCTACAGTATAATTTGAAGTCAAGGATATTGATGCCTCCTGAGGTTCTGTTGTTGAGCAAAAGTGTTTTGGCAATCCTGGCTTTCCCGTTATTCCAAATGAAATTGGGTATTGTTCTTTCAAGGTCTGTAATAAATTGTGTTGGGATTTTTATGGGATAAGGGGAAAGGGGACATCCTTGTCTAGTTCCTGATTTTAGTGGGATTGCTTTGAGTTTTTCTCCATTTAGTTTAATGTTGGCTGTCGGCTTATATAAATTGACTTTATTATATTTAGAAATATTCCCTGTATTCCTGATCTCTCCAGGATTTTTATCATAAAGGAGTGTTAGATTTTTGTCAAAGATGTTTTCAGCATCTAATGAAATGATCATGTTGCTTTTTTTCCTGAAATTTGTTTATATGAAGGATGACATTTACAGTTTTCTGTATGTTGAACCATCCCTACATTTCTGCAATGAAGCCTACTTAATCATGGTGAACAACTTTTTTTATATGTTGCTGGATTCTGATTGCCAGGATTTTGTTGAAAATTTTTGCCTCAATGCTAATGAGGGAAATTTGTCTGTAATTCTCTTTGGTGTGTCTTTGACTGGCTTGCGTATTAGGGTTATTGTGACCTCATTAAAAGAGTTTGGCAATATTCCTTTAGTTTCTACTGTATGGAACAGTTTGAGGAGTATTGGTATTAGCTCTTCATTGAATGTCTAGTAAAACTCTGCACTGAAACCATCTGGGCCTGGGCTTTTTTTATTTGGGAGACATTTAATGACAGCTTCAATTTCCTTTGGTGTTATAGGACTGTTTAGGTATCAAATTCTTGTTAGTGAAGTAGGATTACCTGCTAAACCATCTTCACAGTCTTGATGTTAGGATGAGGAAAGCAGATCTGTGTGGAGTGGATGCTGAACTAAGCCATCTTGGAACCCTTGGAACTTCCTGCCCTTGCTGGGGAGGAGATGAACTGGTAGAGAGAAGAGTGAGTGACTGGGAGGGACAGGAAACAAAAGGGAGTATCAACAAAGGTATACATGGATAAAAAATATGACTTTATTTATAATAAAGAAAAGATGTTTATTAAAAAATAGTACAAACAATCATTACAGCTTAAAATTGTCATAGTAACATCACTAGCTTAATACTTATTTTGAAATTCAATCATTTTACTGTCAACAATTCATCATATGTTGACCTTTCATATGGGTAAATATTTTGACCTAGAGCAAGTTAAAAAAAAATTAGTAGAGAATTCTTCAGAAAAAAAGTAAGAACAATTTTACTGGAAATGATTATGTTCAAGAATTTTAATGTTTGTTATTTTATTTTTTACTCTAATTAACAGAGATGTGGACTTACCTACTAGCCATCATTGGTAAAAGGAGATAAAGGATTCTAGGTGTCAAAACTGAGGACTTAATTATTTATGACTTGGCAAGCAACGTGAACTTTTGCTGTCTTTCTCAGTATTGTTTGTTTTCTGTCAATAGGGTTGTTGCAAAGCAACTGAGGTGAAAAATATATACTTATATTTAAAATAAGAGCTCTTCATATGGCTTAGTGACTGAAAAACTCAATTATTCTTTACTCTTCAATGTGTCATTAAATCCAAACAGAAGAAAATATAGTTGATAACTTGTTAGTGTAAGAATACAGTAATAATTGAATGAGAAAATATGCTAGGGGTTATCATTACAACGTGATTATTTTGTTGTTGTATTTAATAAATAAAATATATTTCATTAGAAAATCAAATCTCAGGGCTGGAGAGATGGCTCAGCACTTAAGAGCACTGTCTGTTCTTCCAAAGAACCTGTGTTCAATTTCCATCACCCACATGGAAGCTCACATCTGTCGCTAACTCTAGTTCCAAGGGACCTGACACCCATGGCAAAACAGCATTGCACATCAAATAAAGTGAAAACAAAAAAAAATTAAAAAATAGAAACTCAGATCTCCAATCTTAGATAAATTGAAAATAATTATTATAACAAATAATTTAAGAAAATTATTTTAACCAACTGATATGTTAATCATGTTAATACTATTCAGAATGTTAGAAAATATCATTCAAAATATAAGTTAGCAAAAACCTTTTAATTGTAACACAGAGTGGTGTTACAATTAAAATATTCAAAAATGATGTAGCCTTGCCAAAAGCCTTCTCTGACTTACATTCTGTATTTGTTGATCTTCCCTGTAATTTTCCTTATTTGTTTCTCTCTTCCACCAGACTAGCCTTTAAAACACACCATTTCTACTGATTTACACATTTTAAAGCATATATTTAGCTTTTTGTCTTTATGTATAAATGACACATATGTGACTTTGACACCTTAGGTGAGAAAAAGGCTTTATATTGCTTCCCACTCAACTTAAGAATGAATGTGAGTCACCATGCAGGTGCTTCAAACTAATATAGGGTTATTTAGAAAAGTAAAAATGTTCTTGAACAGTGAAACAAAACATACAGAACAAAGAAAAAAATAAAGCAGAAAAAAAAATGCCAACTTACCTAAAAACGCAGAACCATCAGAATAACTCCTGACTATTCAATGGAAATAATGAAAGCAAACAGGTCTTGGTCAGAAGTTATACAGACACTAAAAGAGCAGGGCTGCCAACCTAGACTACTACACCCAGCAAAATTATCAATCATCATAGATAGAGTAAACAAGATATTCCATGATAAACTCAGACTGAAACAATATCTATCTACCAATCTGGCCCTGTAGAAATCATTAAAGGGAAAACTCCAACCTAAGGTATTTAGATACACCTAGGAAACCACAATCAATAATCCCACAGAAAAATAGCCCAGAGAAAGAAAATGCATAAAAGCTACCCCCAAAAATAGCAGGAAACATCAATCATTGGTCACTAATATCCCTTCATATCAATGGACACAATTCATTTATAAAAAGACACACACTAACAAAATGGATACAAAAACAGAAGCCATCCTTCTGCTGCATACAAGAAACACACCTCAACCACCAAAACAGACACAGGCTCAGAGTCAAGGTTTGGGAAAAGATTTTGCACTCAAATGGTCTTAAGAAACAATCTGGGGTTACCATCATAATATCTAACAAAATAGACTTCAAACTAAGATCAATTAAAATAGACCAAGAAGGACATTATTTATTCATCTCAGGACAAATTGGTCAAGAGGAGATTTCAATCCTGAATATTTATGCCCCTAATATAAGGGCACCTATCTATGTAAAAGAAACACTACTAAAGCTCAAATCCCACATTAATTCTCACACCCTAGAGTGGGAGATTTCAATACCCCACTTTTACCCTAGGATAGGTCAACCAGACAGAGAATCAACAGAGAAATACAGAGTCTAACAGAGGTTTTAATGCAAATGGATTTAATAGATATTTACACAAATGCAAAGAATATACATATTTCTCAGCATCACAAGGGACTTCTTTTAAAATTGACCACATAATAAGTCATAAAGATAATATCAATTGATACAAAAAAATGGAATAATCCCTTGTATCATATTGGACCTCCAGGGTCTAAAGTTGGAGTTCACCAACATTGTAAAACACAGAAAATCCACCAACTCATGGAAACTAAACATTACTCAACTGAACCACCTCTGGGCCAAGGAAGAAATTAAGAAAGAGATCAAAGTCTTCCTACAATTTAATGAAGATGAATCCACAACATACACAAAATTGTGGGACACAATTAATGCAGTATTGAGAAAAAAATTCATAGCACTAGATGCATATATGAAAACCCTAAAGAAATCCCACAAGAGAGAACTATAAACACAGCTGAAAGCCTTAGAACAATTAGAAGCATACTCACCAACAGGGAGAAGACAGCAGAAAATAATCAAGCTTAGAGCTGAAATCAATACAATGAAAACAAAAAGAACAATACAAAGAATGAATGATTCAAAGACTTGTTTCTTTGAAAAAGTCAACAAGATAGATAAACACTTATCCAAACTAACCAAAAGGCAGTGAGAGAGGATCCAAATCAATAAAATCAGAAATGTGAAGGTGGACATAACAACAGACCCTCAGGAAAATCAGAGAGTTATCTGGTCATACTTTGAAAATCTATATTCCACAAACATGGAAAACCTAGAGGAGATGGACAGCTTTTTGGACAGGTGCCATTTACCAAAATTAAATGCAGACCAGATTAATTACCTAAACAGGCCTATAACTCTAATGGTAATTGAAGTTGTCATTAAAAGCCACTCAAGTAAATAAAAGCCCAGGTGCAGAAGGTTTCAGTGCAGAATTCTACCAGACATACAAAGAAGAACTATTACTAATACTCCTCAAAATGTTCCACACAGTAAGAACTGAAGGATTATTGACAAATTCCTTTTATGAGGCCACAATTACTTTAATACCCAAGCCATTCAAAGACTACACTGGAAAGGGTGGGACGGGGTAGGGAATTTGAACAAGAATATGCTTGGGTTAAAAAATATGATTTTATTCATAATAAAAATATCAAGAAAAATATCAGTAAAATAGAGAAGAGAAGAAAGAAACCAAAAAAGCATATATTCGTCATTGGAAATTTGTTGAGTGGTTCTATGATGTCACATAAGCTTTGTGTAGCTCAATAAAGTTATAACAGTAAAGTTATAAAAAAAAGATGCAACAAAGAAGGAGAATTACACACTATTTTCTGCATGAATGTTGATGCTAACATTCTCAACAAAATTTTGGCAAACCATATAAAATGATATATGAAAAATATCATCCACCATGATCAAGTAGGCTTCACCCCAGAAATGCAGGGATGGTTCAACATATGAAAAACTGTAAATGTCATCCATCATATAAACAAACTGAAGAAAAAAAAATCTTTGTTAGATGCTTAAAAAGCCTTTGACAGAATCCTACATCCTTTATGATAAAAGACCTGGTGAGATACAGGGAAAATATCTAAATATAATAAAGGCTATTTACAAGAAGCTGACAGCCTACATCAAATTTAATGGAGAAAAACTCAAAGCAATCCCACTAAAATCAGAAACTAGACAAGGATGTCCTCTCTCCCCTTATCTATTCAATATAGTTCTCAAAATTTTAGCTAAAGCAATAAGAGAACGAAAGGAGATTAAGGGGATACAAATTGAAAAAGAAGTGAAACTATCTCTATTCACAGATGATACGACTGTATACATAAGTGACCCACAAAATTCTACCAGGGAACTTCTACAGCTGATAAACACCTTTAGCAAGGTAGCAGGATACAAAAGTAACTAAAAGAAGTCAGCAACCCTCTTATATACTAAAGATAAAAGGGTTGGAAAAGAAATAAGGGAAACACTACCTGTTATAATAGCTGCAAATAGCATTAAATACCTTGGAGTAACTATAACCAAAGAAGAAACAGATCCTTTTGACATAAACTTTAAATTGCTGAAGAAAGAAATAGAAGAGGATATCAGAAAATGGAATGACCACCCATGTTCCTGGATAGGTAGGATCAACATAGTAAAAATGGCAGTTCTTCCAAAAGCAATCTACAGATTCAATGCAATTCCCATCAAAATCCCAACACAATACTTTTCGGATCTTGAAAGGCTAATACTCAACTTCATTTGGAATAACAGGAAAGCCAGATTGGCAAAACAATTTTGATCAGCAAAAGAACCTCAGGAGGCATCACCATCCCTGACTTCAAGTTTTACTATAGAGCTACAGTAATAAAATCAGCCTGGTACTGGCATAATAACAGACTTGTGGATCAATGGAACAGAATTGAGGATCCAGGCATTAACCCAAAAATGTATGAAAACCTGATACTTGACAAAGAGGCCCAAAATATTCAATGGAAAAAAGATAGATATCTTTAACAAATGGTGTTGGAATAGCTGTTTGGTTGTGTGTTGGGAAATGCAAATAGATACAAGCCTGTCACGCTGTGTAAAACTCAAATCCAAGTGGATAAAAGACCTCAGCATAAACCCTGCCACACCGAACTTGATAGAAAGAAAGTGGGAAATACCCTCCAACGAATTGTCACAGGTATCCACTTCCTAAATATAATAACAGTGGCACAGACACTAAGAACAACAATAAATAAGCAACAATAAGTAAGTGGGACCTCCTGAAACTGAGTAGCTTCTGTAAAGCCAAGGACTCCATTCATAAGATAAAACAGAAGCCTAAAAAATGGGAAAAGATTTTCACCAACTCTACAAATGACAAAGGACTGATGTATAAAATATATAGTGTACTCAAGAAACTAGAGCCCAAAACCTTGAATAACCAATTCAAAAATGGGGTTCAGAACTATAAAAGGGAATTCTCAGTAGAAGAATTACAAATGGCTGAAAGGCACTTGAAAAAGTGCTCAACAACTTAGCCATCAGCGAAATGCAAATCAAAACAACTTTGAGATATCACCTTTCACCTGTCAGACTGGCTAAGATAAAAGACACAGCCCATGGTGAAAAACTGTGGAGCAACGGGAACCCTCCGACATTGTTGGTGGGAGTGTATGCATGTTCAGCTACTCTGGAATGTAGTATTTCAATTTCTCTGAATACTTGGAATCCATCCCCGCAAGGAACCAGCAATACCACTCCTGGGCTTATACCCTAAAGATTAAAATTCACACTCCAAAGGCACTAGCTCAACTATGTTCTTAGCAGCATTATTCATAATAGCAAGAACTTTGAAACAACCTAGATGCCCCTCAACTGAAGAATGGATAAACAAACTGTGGTACATCTACACAATGGAGTACTACTCAGCCGTAAGAAAAAACGAGATGCTAAAATTTGAAGGCAAATGAATGGATTTGAAGAACATCCTCATGAGAAAAGTATCACAAACTCAGAAAGATAAGCAAGGGATGTACTCACTCATTAGTGGATTCTAAACTAAAAAGCAAAAAGCAAAGCGTGTCCAATCTGCAAAACACAAACACTAAACAGCTTAGGATCTGAAAAACCTAGACTGCACCTTGTAGCCCACTGCCTCCCGAGGAACCCCAGACCTAGTGTTGAACTTGGGGTGAGGAAAGTGGACCTGCCAGGAGTGCATGCTGAACTATGCCACACTGGGACCTTTGGACCTCCTGTCCTTGCTTGGGAGGAGATACAGAGTTGTGAAGAAGAGAGAGTGAGCTGAAGGCAGGAGGGGGAAGGGAGCTTTAACAAGGATATACAAGGATAAAAAAATATGACTTTGTTCATAATAAAAAATTACTATGTACAAAAAAATAAAAAAATACACATTAAAAATATAATAAAATTCTTTATTGCACAAGATTGTTATGGCAATCCTGGTTTTTTGTTTGTTCATATGAAGTTGAATATTGTTCTAATATTATCTGTGTAGAATTGTGTTGCAATTTTTAAGGGAGTTTCATTGAATTTGTTGATTTTTTTTAGAAATATTGCTATTTTTACTATATTCTACCTATTCAAGATCATGAAAGATCTTCCCATTTTCTGAAAACTCCTTCATTTTATTTTTCAATGATTTTAAGTTTTCAACATATAAGTCTTTCACTTCTTAAGTCAGTGTTACCTCCAATATATTTTTCATTACTTCTATCTATTGTAAAAAGAGGTATTTCCCGAATTTATTTCAGCTCATGTCTTATTTATATATTGAAGAATTTTTGATTTGTTGTAGTTAATCTCTTATCATGCCATGTTGCTGAAGGTGTTTATTAGCTGTAGGAGTTTCGTGGTAGAATTTTTTGGGTCATTTATGTACACTATCATATTATCTGCAAATAGTAAAAGTTTAAATTTTTCCATCCCAACTTGCTTATCCCCTTGATCTCTTTTAAAAATATTTTTCATTAATTTGTTATTTAAATTTTTTTTTAATACCTACCACTTTTATCTTTCTTGCCTTTTAACAGTCCTTCCCCAGTATACCATCATGGTATCTTCCCATTCATTCCTCAGAGAAGTAAAAAATCACTGGGACAATGAAATCTGACATATGAAGTTGAGGTAGGACTAAGCTCCTTCCCTTGTATCAAGGACGAGCAAGGTGTTCCTTTGTTGAGAATGGGTTCCCAGAAGAAAGTTTATGCACTAGAAATAAATTCTGGTCCCACTGACAGAGACCCAAAATTCTGGTCCCACTGACAGAGGCCTCATAAACTGCGCGTGTACATTTGACTGTCATTCACATTCAGCGAACCAAATTAAGTCCCATGCAGGTTGCTTAGCGATGAGCTCCGAGTAAGTAAGATCCTAATAGCCCAGGTCAGATGTCTCTGTATTTCCTCTTCATAATCTTGACAACTATGCTCCTATAATCCTTCTCTCTCTTTGTCTAGACTGAAAGTTCAACCAATTGCTTAGCTATGGAGACCTTGATCTGCTTCCATTAGTTGCTGGATGAAAGATCTATAATGTCAATTAAGGTGGTCATCAGGGGAAAGCCAGTTTTACTTTACTCCACTATTACTTGTGGGTCTTAGCTGGTGTCACTTTTATGTGTTCTTGGGTATTTCCTTGGTACCAGGTTTCATTTTAACCCCATAATGCTCTCTCTATCAAGGAATCTATTACTTTGCTTTCTCTGTCCCATCCCTGACTCAACCATCTCACTACTCCTTGTTCTCTTTCTACTTTCCTTTACCCCATCCCTCTTTGGTCTCAATTTACTCAAGAGATATTATCCATTACCCTTTCAGTGTTGTCTGTAGCACAAATTTCACATGTACTGAAAGTGACTCAGAGCCAGATATCAGGGAAAGGCTGAAATATCAGAGAGGGCACACCACAGTCAAATCTCACCCAGCTGTCTTTCAGCTTTCTCAGCCTTGTTCTAGGTTGCTTCTCCCTCTGCTGTTTTTCTATTTGTTTTCCTTTATGCGTTTGTGAAATGAAGCCAACTTAATCATTATGGTGAATGATTTTTTTTAAAATGTATTCTTGGATCTTGTTTGCCAGTAATTTTTTTGAGTATCTTTACACTAATGTTCCGGAGAAAGATTGGTCAGTAATTCTGTTTTGTTGCTTTTGTTATTGTTGTTTTGTTTTTCTGTGGTTTGGTGATCAGAGTGACTGTAGCTTCATAAAAAGTGTTTTCCAGTGTGCCTTTTGTTTCTATTGTATGAAAAAATTTGAGGATTATTGGTATTTTTTTTTAAATTCTGTTAGTGTTTTGTGCTGAAACCATCTGGACATGGGCTTCTTTTGGTTGGAATACTTTCAATTACTGCTTCTATTTTTTTATGGGTTATATTTTCTGTTTAATTGGTTCATCTGGCCTTGATTTAATTTTGGTAATGAGTACCTACCAAAACACTATTCATTTCTTTCAGGTTTTTCAAGTTTATGTAGTAAAGGTTTTTGAAATATGTCCTAATGATTCTCTGAAATTTCTTGGTGTCTGTTGTTATGTCTCTCTTTTTATTTCTGAATTCTGTTAATTTGGATATTCTCTCTCAGCTTTTTTGGTTGGTTTGAAAAAGGGCTCTTTCTTGATTTTGTCAAAAAACCCCAACTTTTTGTTCCATTGATTCTCTGTATTGTTTTCTTTGTTTAATTATTTTAAGCCTTGAGTTTAATTACTTCCTAATTTCTGCTACTGCTAGGTGAGTATGCTTCCTTTAGTTCTAGAGTTTTCAGCTGTGCTGCTATGTTGCTTGTGTGAGATTTCTCCAAATTCTTTCTCTATGTAGATACTTAGTACTTTAAACTTTTCCCTTAACACTGCCTTCGTTGTGTTTCATGAGTTTGGCCATGTTGTGGATTCATTTTCATTGAATTCAGAAAGCCCTTAATTTCTTTACTTCTTTCAGGACACATAGATATTTCAGCTTAGATACATTTAGTTTCAATGAGTTTGTAATTTGTATTGCTGAATTCTAACTTTAGGCCAAGGTGGTCTAATAGGATATAAGGCATTATTTAATTTTTTGTATCTATCAATATTTGCTTTTGTTTCTTTTTTTTTTTTTTTTTTTTTTTTTTTTTTTTTTTTTTTTTTTTTTTTTTTTTTTTTTTTATTGT
>PVIH01021491.1:0-29619 GCA_004025045.1 Sigmodon hispidus | reverse complement strand
GGAAGACTTTGATTTCTTTCTTAATTTCTTCCTTGACCCAAAGATGGTTCAGCTGATTGATGTTAAGTTTCCATGAGTTGGTAGGCTTTCTTTGGGTTTTGATGTTGTTGAACTCTAACTTTAGGCCCTGATGGTCCGATATGTTACAAGGGATTATTTCCACTTTTTTGTATCTGCTGATATTTGCTTTATGACCAATAGGTCTTTTCTTAATAACTTTTTAGTCTTTCCTTTGATGGCTGAATTTATTGTCTCACTGAATTAGTACCGAAATGGCCATCTGTAGGTGTGGCATTGGAAGTCAAGAAATGTAGCTGTCTGCTTAGGGTTTAGTCTTTATAAAGCATCAGAGGCTTCTATAGGTTTCTCTTACACATCCCCATCTTCATAAACATGAGGTACTTTGGCTACCACCCTGGGTCAGTGAAGATCAGCCAACATGAATTATAATTAGAGAACATCCTGAAGTATACTCCTGCTTTGCAATAAGGCCTCTAGAGAGCAAAGTCAGTGTGACTTCCAGAATGGTTTGCTATGCAGCATCTCCGTGGCAAGTGTCAAATGATTGGCTAATGATAACTCTTAATTCTCATCCCTAATTTTCCTCAGCAGATAATATATTTTACACTCAGGCTTTGTAAGTCTCTCTTTAGGCGCCAGTTATAATGCACACACTGTTGAAATGTGTGCTCAAATGATGTTAAATAGACACATTTATTTTCTCTTTCTTGAAGTGAATTGGTAGGTAGGCTTGATGTTTTGTAATAAAAATACATGAATCTCACACAATCAAAGATACAATATCATAAAATAATTTACTCCATATTTTGTATTTCTAATGTTTGCCTCTGAAGGAACCTTATGGGTTCCCACTTAAAAGGGCTATTTCCCAAAAAGAGAACTCTTGAAACCACCTTAGTGCTTGTGTTTGTTGGTGTTTCTGTTGTGGCAATGAATAACCATGACCAATAAGCAAGTTGAAGAGTAAAGGTTTAGTCAGCTTATACTTCTACAGTGCTCTTCATCACCAAAGTAAGTCAGGACAGGAACTCAAACAGGGCAGCATCTTGGATAAAGGAGCTAATGTCGATGCCATGGAGGGATGCTGCTTACTGGCTTGCTTCCAATGGCTTGCTCAGTCTGCTTTCTTATAGAACCCAGCATTACCAGTCCAGGAATGGTACTACCTACCATGGTCTGGGCCCTCCCTATTTATTACTAATTGAGAAAAGGCCTTACAGCTGGATCACATGGAGGCATTTCCTCTGCTGAGGCTCCTTCCTCTCTGATAGCTCTAGATTGACTCACACAGACACATGAACCAGCCAGTACAGTGCAATAGTGTAATTCCAGGTTTGTTACTTCCTAGAAATGCTAACATGAAGCACAAGCAGGAACTTTCTGAGGCCAAACTTCCCAAGTGTACAGTTAGGATGCTAGTGTCATTCCTCACAAGATATATAGCAAATTTTCTATTCTATCTTTAACTAAAAATAATTACTATTGGTCTACTCTATGTAATAAGTTCTTTTCAAATTCTACATTAGTACAATATAAGATTGAGAATATTAGTTGGCATTTCCTTATAAAATTTCTGTGGATTTCACAAACACAAAAAGAGTAAAATTGAATGGTTTTCAAATATGTTTCTTAGTACTTCTATAATCATTTCATTAAGAAGTTACACATGTGTAATCCCTTCCTCTCAAGTGCAGGCTGAACTAAATGAAGTCCTTATGGTGAGCAGAACATGGCAAGCATATGAGGTTCAGGCTAAAGAAGGCTGTTGCTCTAGCTTGCCTGTTCTTCCTTACTCTTACATAGTAGGTCTCCATCTGTAGTTCATCTGCTGTAATGGAAGTGAAATGAATAGAATGTGCATATAATCTAGGGCCAGAACCAAGTTGCCATGGTAAGAACCAGCATGAACTTTAACCTGAATCTTTCTGATCTACTCACATGGCAGGATTAGTGGGTAGCAGACCTTCACCTAACAGTTTCTAAGAAAGACCTTTTCAAATACTGCCAGACTTTATTCTTTTTACTTTCTTTCATATGTAATATTTTTTTCATCTTACATACCAACCAAAGTTCCCCCTCCCTCTTCTCCTCCTACTTACCCTCCAGCTCCCCACCCCTGTCTACTCCTCAGAGAGAGTAAAGCCTCCCATTGGGAGCCAACAATGTCTGGCATATCAAATTGAGGATGACCAAGCCACTCCTTCCTCTATGAAGGCTGAGCAAGGTATCTTGTAGTGGGATTGTGTTCTGTTCCATTGTAAATAATTGTCCCACCTACCTTTTTCTTAGATCAAAACCCTCCTTAGCTTTCTGTTCATCTGCTCACTCCCCCCAATAAACTCTCACAGTGGGCTTTGTTATATTTCTGTGGTTTGTTCTCACCCACCAAATAGTTAAGCTGGTATGACCTTGGTAAATTATGTACCACCCACATTAACAAAGGAATATTACTCATGAGACTGGAGCAGTCTCTGGTTTAAGAAACAGTATGGTTCTCTTGCAAAGGACCTGAGTTTGGTTCCTAGTAAGCATCTATGTAGCTACAACTTCTAATTATTATTTATAAATGCTAATAATGACTTTTTATAAATCAGTAGTTACTGCTTGATCTGCAGTTCATGATTTGGAAATTAAAATATTTGTATTGTTTATGTTGATAAAAGTATATTCTCACTGAAACAAATAATAAGAAAAAAAACCCAAAAACCATGGATTGGCCAAAGGCAGACTGGAAGTGTGGGTGGGACTACCAGAGTAAGGAAACTCTGAGAACAAGAAGAGCAGAGCAGAGATGCCAGAGAGTTGCCAGAGAAGCTGGCAGATGCAGAGGACAACTATGCTGCTCTGAGAAGTACTGAGCCACATGGTTGTATAAGACAAGAATAATGGGTTAGTTTAGAAGTAAAGAGTTAGCAAGTTATGTGCCTGGGTCCCAGGCTGATCAGTGTAAAATGAATATAAGCATCTGTGTGTTTCTGTGGGACAGCAAGTCTGTGAGCCTGATCCTCAGGGCTAGGCTGGAAACGCTGGGCGAGAAACGTATTACTACAGTATTCCTCAATAGGGAATGGGCACCAGAAAGCCAGTTCATGCACTAGAGATAAATCCTGTTCCACTGTCATAGGCCCCACAAACTACCCAAGCCTCATAACTGTCATCCACATTCAGAGGGCCTAGTTTACTTCCATGCATTTTCCCCCAACTGACAGTCCAGAGTCAGTGAGCTCACAATACCTTGGGTCAGCTGTCTCTGTGGGTTTCCCTGTCATGATCTTGACCCCTTTGTTCATATAGTTCTTCCTCCTTTTTGACTAGACTAGGAGCTCAGCCAGTGCTTAGCTGTGGATCTCTGCATCTGCTTCCGTCAGTTGCTGGATAAAGGTTTTATGATGACAATTAGAGTGGTCATCAATCTGATTACGGAGGAAGGGCAGTTCAGGCATCCTCTCCACTATTGCTTTGAGTTTTAGCCTAGTGGATTCCTGGGAATTTCCCTAGCACCAGGTTTTTTTCCTAATCTCAAAAGTGCTCCCTCTATCAAGATCTCTTTCTTTGCTCTTCCTCTAGGTTCCTCTTCATCTCTGCTCCCCTACCGACTCAACCATTTTATTCCTTCATACTCTCTTCCAGCTCCCCCCCACACACACACTATGCTCCTAATTTACTTAGGAGATCTTATCTATTACCCCTTCCCAGGAAAACCATAGATTCTCTTTTAGGGTTCTTTTTGTTTTCTAGCTTCTCCCGGGTTGTGGCTCATAGCCTGGTTATCTTTTGCTTTAAGTCTAATATCTACTTGTGAGTAAGTACATACAGTGTTTTTCTTTCTGGGTATGGGTTACCTCACTCACTCACATAGGATGTTTTCTTTTTTTCTAGTTCCATCTATTTGCCTGCAAATTTTAAGATTTTTTTTTTAAACTGCTGACTAGTACTCCACTGTGTAAATATAACACTTTAAAAAAAAAGAAACTATTTTTTGGTTGAGGGGCATCTAGGTTTCTTCCAGGTTCTTGCTGTTATGAATAAAGCTGCTATAAACATAGTTGAGCAAATGTCCTTGTAGTATGAATGTTCATCGTTTGAGTATATACCCAAGAATGTATTTCTGAATCATGAGGTAGATTGATTCCCAGTCTTTTGAAAACTGCCACAGTGATTTCCAAAGTGGCTGTACACATTTACCCTCCCACCAGCAATGGAGAAGTGTTTCCTTACTCCACATCCCCTCCCACATGAGCTGTTATCAGTGTTTTTGATCCTAGCCATTCTGACAGGTATAAGATAGTATCTCAGAGTTCTTTTGATTTGTATTTCCTTAATGTTGAGCAATTCTTTAAGTGTTTTTTGTCCATTTGAGATTCTTCTGTTGAGAATTCTTTGTCTAGATCTGTACTCTATCTTTAAGTATATTATTTGGTATTTTAATGTCTAGTTTCTTGAGTTCTTTATATATTTTAGAGATCAGCTCTCTGTCAGATGTGGGGTTGGTGAAGATCTCTTCCCATTCTGTAGGCTGCCATTTTATCTTATTGATCTTGTCCTTTATCTTACAGAAGCATCTCAGTTTCAGAATCTTCTAAATCTCAGTGTCTCTGCTATTGGTTCTATATTTACGCTATGTTCCAATGAGTTCAGGGCTATTTCATAATTTCTCTTCTATCAGGTACAGTATAACAAAATTAATCTTGAGGTCTTTGATATACTCAGATTTGAGTTTTATGCATGATGATAGATATAAATGTATTTGCATTCTTCTACATTTCACCATCCAGTTATGCAGCACCATTTGTTTAAGATGCTTTTTTTTCAATCATTGCATATTTTGGCTTCTTTGTTGAAAATCAGGTGTTCTAGGTATGTGGATCAATGTCATTGCCTTCAATTCAATCCCACTGATCCACATTTCGGTTTTTATGCCAATACCAAGCTGTTTTTAGTACTATAGCTCTATAGTAGAGTTTGAAGTAAGGGATAATGATGCCTCCAGAAGTTCTTTAATTGTACAAGATTTTTTGGCAATTCTGTTTTGTTTTTTCCATATGAAATTGAGTATTGTTCTTTCAAAAATCTGTGAAAAATTGTGTTGGGATTTTGGTGGGGATTGCATTGAATTTGTAGATTGCTTTTGTTAAGATTGCCATTTTACTATGTTGATCCTACCTATCCAAGAGCATGGGAGATTTCTGCCTGGCTTTTTTCTTGCTTCTAATAGTAAAAGGAGAAGAAAAATAGAGACTTGAACTTCAAGGATGGGTATGAAAATTCTCAGAACTTTCAAAGGATACATAGTGCTATCAAGTAAACCTCACTTACAGGGTACTGCCTTGAAATGTAGTCTAAAGATGATGTAAATGGTGACTTCAAAAATGGTTTCAGAAGAGTTCCAAAGAGCTTTGGAGGGGGTGGCTTGGGATTTTTAGTTGAGACAAAGAACTTACTGCAGGTATCACTATGAATCTTATAGAGCCTTGAAGTCAAACAGCAGGTTTCTTAGGAATGTTCCAAGCATTGGCCCTTGGTAGGCTCAGGGGAGTTCTGAAGTAGAGGATGGCTTAGTTTAAACAAATCAAGAATATAGTTTTTTGTCTAATAAAATACAGCCTAACAATTCACAGAAGGCCACATTTTAAAAGTTTATTTTTTTAATTTTTTTTTTTTTTTAGCAATTATGCATGTGACTTTGCCAACATGAAATCTAAGAAAAGAAATAATGTAAAACAAAAAAAGGCCTTTGGACCTGAGAAATTTTACTGGAAGAAAACAGGCTTGGGAAAATAAAAACCTCTCCTCAGTTATAACTATGTTCTTCTTGGCATGTTCTTTTAAAAAAGAGAAGAGGAAGGTCAAGAATAGAGAAAAAAGCCATGGAGAATTATTCTAAGGAGGAGATCTACTCAGTGTGCATTCACCATTGCCTAGCTGGGTTTCCCAGTGTCTACAGAGTAATGAAACTTATGTACCTACCTCTCCATCGTCAGTTCAGAATTTCTAGCTAACAGTTACCTGGAGCGTGTGTGTGTGTGTGTGTGTGTGTGTGTGTGTGTGTGTGTGTGTGTGTGTGTTTGTACTGTGTATTGCAAACAGATAGCACGATAAATTTATTTTCATTGAAACTAAACAAACTACACTTAATTGATGGAAGTCTAAGTAAAGAGTCTTATCCATATTGAAACTTCCCTGAGGTGGTGAAATTCTGGACTTTGAGGTGACAATACAAGATGTGGCTTTGGCTGATTTGGGAAGGCCATTGATGAGAATTTGTGGATCTCAGGAAAACTCTGGTTACACAGATGTGTCCATAAGCTCTATGAAGCTCAACTCTTCAGTTGGAACAACTTACCGCTGCACCTTTTGCATGTGGCTTTATTTGGCTTTTGGGGTGTTAGCTATGTGCTTCTAAATAAAACAGGCAAAGGTAAACATTCTTATTTTCAAAATTAGTCTATAAAAAGTTCCCAGGCATTTCCACAGTATCTTTTCTTCTTCTGTCACTCTTTCTCCACAGAGAACTCACTCTCTAGAGCACCAATGACAAGAAGAAACCACATGATGAAGACAACTGACTTTAGAAAGCAAAAAAGGGTGGCCCTCCAGCAGCCACATGGGTAAGCTTGAAAGTAGGAGCCTTGTCTCAATGGAACCCCTAGGTGAAGAGCTGTAATTTATATATAACTGGAACCTTATGAGTCTTGAGCTAGACTCACCTGGTTATACTGCTTCATGTTCCTACCTACTACAATTGCATTCAACAACAAACACTTGCAGTAGCATGCATTACTCATTGTGCTATTGCTGTGAAGAGATAACATGACCCAAGCAACTCTTAGAAAAGGAGGCCTTTAACTGGGGATGCTTAAAGTTTCATAGTGTTAGTCCATTATCATCACTGAAGGGAAAATAGAACCAGAGAGCCTTAACTGAGACTTTTCCATCCTGATCAGAAGGCAATAGGCAGAGAGAAACAACCAAGAATGGTGTGGGCTTTTGAAACCACAAAGCCCACCCTAGTGATAACCTTTCCAATGTGGTCACACCTACTACAGTGAGGCCCCACCTTCTAATCCTTTACAAACAAGTCAACTAACTGGGGACCAACAATTCAAACATATGAACCTATGGAGGGCCATTCTCATTCAAAACACCACAGAGTGTATTGCTAAACATGTGTATACAAACTTATTCATCATTCAATAACAAATGCAAGAAAACATCCTGAAATTCCACAGTACACATCTGTGAATATCTATTATCTGAATTATATAGGTACAAGTTCTAAAAAGTCAAATATATGAAAGGATTTTTACAAAACCATTTGCCTAATAAATGGCAGAATAAAGAATGGCATTCATATCTACATGATTGGGGGGCAATAATATAAATCAAAATCAAAGCATTTTATAGCTGCAATGATTTATAGAAATAGTGTTTGTGTTAATACAGGATACTCATTAATGACATACAGTATTAACATCTGCTCCAGGAGCAGCAGAGATGTTGGGCAGAAGAGTAATATGCAAAGAAGCTTAAATCTGTATACAACAGGGGCAGGACATCTGGTAAAGAAGAGGTGAGCCACTGCCTTGCCAGTCCAGTTCTCCCAATTATGTTAATTGTAAAAGAACTTGGCTTCCTGAGAATGCAGAGCTAGTGAGGCATTTGACATGCTGTAGAATTTAAGTTCAAAAGTAAAATTGTTTAATGAATGCACACCCCACTCCTTATTCATTATGCAGACTCGGGTTGTAGAGTTTTTCAATATGTACTCTAATTCTCTTTAAGAAACGTGATTCCACATTCTTCATATTAGTGCAAAGGGGAAAAAGATATTTTGCTGGAAGAGGCTCTGGGGTCAGTTAGAAAGTCTCTGCTCTATTTTTTTTAAAAAGAAGATCTAATCCCCTTTTCTCTGTCATTGTGTTTTATTATGCTGAAGGTTGATGGCTATAAAACATAGCACCTCCCGTTCAACTTTTCCATATAACTTGATTAGACAGAAATAATCTCTTATGCTTTCATGCACAAATTTAGGAGTGACCCAGAACAAACGAGTTTCCTTCATCACCATAGCAACCAGGACTATGGAAAAATGCCACTCACTAGGCTATGCAAGTCAGAATTCATTCTTTTGATGTTAATTAACAAATTGCTTTCAGAAAATCAATTGAGTTTCCCTTCTTCCCTCTAAATGTTTGTGATATGTTTTTTAGTACTTCCTAAAGTGATGCAATGAAGGGGCAGATAGTGAAGAGTGAACACAGTTGAGCTCTATCTTTTCCGAGAAAACACAGAAGAGATGTGGGAGTATACATCTGTAGATGTGACAGTGCAAACCTGATGCATGATTTCATATTATATAAGTTAGCTTCCCTCCCAGAAATGTTGTCTGTCTTTTTCTTGAAGGAAGGGATGAATAAAAAAAGATAATGAAAATGCTACCACAAAGGAAAGTTGTTATAAGAACCTGTATTTCAATACCTCTATTCTTCCAGGCTGTTCTTGGACTGTCAAATTTCTCTAGGACAATTTGTTGACACATATCTACATTTCCGCCTACATCTCCACCTATCTTCTAAATTGTGCCCACCTTTTTGGTCTCATTGGATGGATATATTAAGAGAAGCAAAATAAATGAACACACATGGGTTGTTTCCATTCTGATGTTATTATACATGCTTGAAGATGATAATAGGTAATATTCATTAGTCAAAGGGGGCAATATTCTGAACAACAGTGAGGGGTTCAGCTCATGCAAATATACTTTTAGACAAGTCAGAAGAGGCTTATACAATAAGAATAAAAAGACCTCTCAGAAAGGGTTTTCTCTTCTCTCTACCTATCTTCCTGAGTTTTTGCTGCTGTTTTGGTATGTGGATGTGGGAGGACATGTCTTTGATAGAAACACATGAAAGACTGGAGCTCATGTACTGGACATTCTAACAAGATTTGTATGTATCATCTTCACTAGATGACAATTTTTTCAAAGATACATATTGCTGGTCCCAAAAATCCTCTTCTTTCTATCTACTGTAGTGAATGGGAGAGAAGATTTCAATGAAATAATGTTTTGAATTGGTTTAATTAAGTTATTGATAAGAGGATTAAGACTGACATTTTGAAACATTGAGACAGAGAAACTCATTATTAAAACCTTTATCTATTTATAAGTAACAAAAATAATTTTTAGATAAAATGATATAAGGTTAGAAAAAATGCATAATTGTGGTCAGAATATCTTTTCAGCTCAAGATTAAACCTGAAGAACTTTATCAAATAAATTTTATTAAAGGCAATCATTTTCACATTACTTCCGACCAGCAGAACTATTTCATTCAAAGATATCCAGCAAGGAAAGCTAATACACAAAACTAATGGAAATATAGTTGATGCAAATGAAAGGCCAGATGGGTCTTCTCAAGTCCTGTCTGTCCATTCTTGCCTCTCTCTTTCCAGAGAGTTCAAGAAGAATATTTGTGCTCTTGCAATTCTTCGTCAGGCTATGGTACATTGGACAAGGTAATTAGACACTTTGCAACTCAGTCTCCTTGGCTATGTAGTGAGAAAAGAAGATTATACTATCTCTATTTAAAGCCAATGACCTCTCAATGTCTCCAATCATTCTACCTTTGAAGACAATAGAATACAAGTGAATATAAAGCTTTCTCAGTGAGTTAAAAGTATATGCATTTTATATATCTAAATATATATGTATCCATACATATATACGTATATTTGGTATAATATCTTTTTGACTCTCATTCTTGTTCTTTCTCTCAAATGGTGAAGAGCTCTTGGCAATTGCCACATGCCATGGAATTTGATATTCCTAGATAACATCTCCTCAGATCCAGAGGCCTGCCAGTTTCAAGGAAAACTAGGAAATAGCCCTTCCCCAGTCAATTCATGACATGCTGGAGGCTCTGGCCAACTCTTTAGCCTTCTGAGACTGCCAACTGTTGGCACTGTCTAGTGTACCCTGGGTATGTGACATAGTAACCTACAGCAATGAACACTTTTGGTTTTGTCACTTTTAAAGTTTGGGAGGTACCATTATATACAATGACCAAAAACTGCACATACTAAAAAAAAAAAAGAAAAAAGTGTTTAATTTACCTTCTCAAATTCTTTTCACAGGTATTGTTAAGCATATTTATAACACAGAAAAAGAACTATAGCTATTGAACTGGTGTCACTGTTGTAGACATCCACAATTCTTCTTAGTGACATTTAGAGCATCTGTGAAATGCAAAGTTGGTAGTTGAATTAGGGTCTGAGTGCTCTGTCTTCTGATGGGCATTTGATTTATCTTTGAGGAGGAATACATCCACTCCTATCTAAAGGATTAAATCCAGAGGTCATTTAGAATCAAAATAAAATGAGTTAGACAATGTTTGGCAACACCACTTGCAGTCTGAAGGAGAAGCTGTCTTCACTGTGGCACTTAAGCCTGTAATTGGAGTGTACTTGCCCTGAGAGATCTGGATCTTTGTGAATTATCAGCCAAAATAAATTTCAAGGCTGTATTTTATTTTGCGTAAGAGATCTTATTATATTTTTTGAGCCTAATAATTCCAGATTTGCCAGTCCTCATGATGTCCACCATATCAAAATAAGACAATAAATGTTAGTGAGATATATGCATTGCCAGTCTTATAGAAAGTAATGGGATTGTCATGCTTTATATTTCTTGGCACTAATAACATGGTGCTACCCTAAGAATTATTCAATTATTAATTCTGGATTGAGTTCACATTCTTATATAGAATGCAACTTAACCTTTAAATTCTAGAATCTTAGTCTTATCCTCATGGACAAACAGAAATCTAGTTTCATATTTTTTTTTCTTTTCATGAATACCTATGTATTCATGTATTTACTATGATCTAGCTTTCCTGGGATCAAATATTGTGCCAAGCATTCATTGGATACCAGTGTTTATGTCTGGAGTAGAACATGCAGCCCTCCATAGTTCAATGTACAGGTAAATATGCCCATGCAAGGATATCTTGGAACCATTAAATCTATCTGACCTATGCCTATAGAGAACAGGGAAATGATTGTGTGGTCTGTGGCTGACAAACCAGAGCTATTTGAAAACACTGACTGGTGGAAGAAAGTGATGAGTCTTGACAATGTACGATGGTGTCAGGAAAAACAAAAATTTAAAATTAGCATGTGCTTGTGCAGACAATGAACCAGGCTCACCTAGCACCTATTTTGATTAGAGATTGGATGGTGGAATTCACAGACTCAAGATGAATTGTGCATGTGACTATTGGCACAAATGAGTGAGTTTTCTTCCTGCAGAATACTTCAAAGGCCTAATATTTCCAAAGCTGAGAAACAACCCCAAATATAGTGCATAACTTTTTACTGTGGTAATATATTTGCTTATAAGAGGAAACATTTCGTGTTTCCAAGAGTAGATACTTAATGAAACAACCCTTCTTAATTCCACATAGGAAAAAGGATTTAGAAGATTACTATTTAATTCTCTTTACTTTGTTTAGGAGGGGGCTTTTTAAACAGAATTCTTAACCAGTAAGCTTATATAATAGTTATTTACAAATCGTTTATCTCACTGGCTTGTGAAACCAAACATTAAAATGTTCCCTGACGAGCACCCCTCAGTACCTGTGATATTGTATTAATCAGCTGGGAAGAATTTTCAAAACGGAGTCTCCATCACCATGTAGAAAGAGGAACTCTCCGGTAAGTATTGGACCCATTTTTAAACTCTAAGCAGTTTACTAGAATATACACAATGTGTGTGTGTGTGTATGTGTGTGTGTGTACACTCTGCATATCAGGAAGGAAGACAGACTCCAAGGGTCAAATCTCCTTTTCCACCTAGGAAGTGCAGCACTCCCAGCTGCTTGCTCTAAAGCCAGTGACTGATTCTTGTCTCCATCTTGTAATACCTACTTCATAATCCTCACCTTCTGAAAATTACAGAGTTTACACTGGAAAAACCTCTAAGTACTAGGGCGATCTGAAAGACCTGTCACTCCAGGTTCTCTGCATCCCTAATGCCAGGGGACAGAGAACTTGTCGGATTTCCCTGTCACAGAAATTTTTGTTTGTTTGTTTGTTTGTTTCTGCTGATACTAGAGGAAAAGCTGTAAGAATTTTGACAGGAAAGGGACCTGTATACCAAGCTTATCAATGATCCCCTTGCTGTATGCATCATTTGTTTTCTCTGAGGGCTATTATTGAAAAAAAATGATTTGCAAGTTTCTTTCTAGTAGTATGCTTTTTGAGTCCCCGTTGTATTTTTCTGCATGTTTATATGCTTTTTGTTTGACACTTCCATTTCCAAGGATGCTTGTATAGATATAACCTCAGCAGGCAAAAGTCCTGCTTCCTCTTGGATGGCAAGCAGATCTGTTTCCTGACCAGGATGATAAACATATTATCTCACTTCAGACAAAGGTTGGGAAGGGTCAACTCTTTGTACCACTGGGCGTTCTCTAAGATTCTGATTCTCCCACTGTGAGGTGACCTTATCATGGCTTATCTACCTTGGGTCACTCTGGATCCTATAATACTTTGGGGCCAAGAGATACAAATGGGAATATGGATTATACATTGCTACCTGCTGGGCTGTGGGTCATTAAGTTACTTTTTATCTCAGCCAAGAGTCTTGGTTGCCAGTACCTATTAGATAGTGACCAATTAACATGTTTGCATTATAGGAAAACTTTTACAATTCATGAAAGTGCTCATTGAGATTCTGGACTCTCTAGACACTGTATCGTCATGTCTTAGTTCTGCCACTTTAAGGTAATGGGACTCATTTATGACATACTAGCTTGGTCTCTGCTACTGATTATGTTACTCACGTGCCATGAGAAGTTATCAGTAACAGTTTGAATTTAAACAATTGTAATGAGATTGATATATACAATTGTATTGGTAACACTAATAGCTAATCATAGTTCTTTGCTGTCTAGATGCTACATGCAGTGGTTACCTGGTTTAACTTCCTCCTCCTCAATTACATGTGAAATAAGTATATCAATTGCTATCACAATTTCATCATTCACCACTGTCTTGAAAGTCAAAATAAAATCATGAATAGTATAGCACAAAGGGTATACTGTACAGTGTGCAAACAGAATTGCTAAGGGCTGTCTGCTTTCCTTTTATTTGCCAGAATTCTATGCAAGGCCCTCATGCATCTTCCCTTTACCTGTGCCGTGTTTTTTGCATAGATTTCCCTTCCCTAGCTTCTATAGATACCTCTTTATCCTTCATGATTCAGTTACAAGCTGTTTTAGGGAACAAATGTTTCCCTTGTTGAGCTAAAATCCGCTTTCTTTTTGCTTCTTAGGCACAACAAAGAGCTCATTCTACTGATCTGTTCTTTTTAATTTTACTACTGGTGAACCTAGGACCTTGAACATGCTGGGCAACTTGTCTACCACATGAATATATCTCTACCCCAATCTGACTTTTTCTTTGGAAAATATTTTAGCAGAAATGAGGAAAAGGAATTCTAAGGGAACAACACTACACAGGCAAGGAGGAAGATTCATGAAGGGCTTGCATGAAAGCCTGCTAAGTAATTTATGCTGGCTTTGAACTAACTCTGTAGTAAAGAGAGGTGTGAAAATTGTAATCTTCCTGCTTCAGCCTCTTCAGTAGCTGTAATTGTAAGTGTATCTCACTAAACTGAATAATTCACACATTTTCTAGCCCTGTTTCATGTTACTGTTTTTTGGGAAGGCTGTTGGCCTTACTTTAATGATAAGTTAAAATGTTCTATTATACAGTCCTGTCTTGTCTGAATATTTCACCTGTGCTAACTATCTGGAGCCCCACACTTAAGTAACTTCTTGGAGTCTTTGAAGTGAGTTCAAACCCAGAGGGAAGGAGGCAGTAGTCTGGCTTCTCTAACTTCAATAGAATAAGTACTTCCTTTATTTGGAAAGCCTAGTAAGAATGGCAAGTCCAGATGTAGGAGAATCCACAGCATCTCACCCCAGCAATATTTTCTAATTCAGCATGTCAGTTACTTTATCACTCCATCGATTTGGAAGCCAAAGGGAAGTAATGAATGAATAACATTGTCTTGAAAATTTACCCAACGTCCCCCTAATGCCCCTCAGCTGTCCTCTTAGCAAACTTTTCCTCCTGGTCTCTTATGTATTTTCTCACACAGGTGAGACAGGGTAATCAGGTACCTTAGTGTCTAGTGGTTTGTGATATAGAGTGTACATACAATACTGTATATTACAAATGTAGTAGATACTAGGACAATGAATTAACACTAGTTACTTCCTAGATTGTCTTAACCTATTGTACTTTTGTCAACTCATCAGTGACATTACAGTGTTCAGCCTATTGCAGGTTGTCCTGCTTGATAGTTCTGCACAAACCAGGAGCATGTTGCACCAAGACTTGATTTATACTCCCCCTCTGAAAGTGCAAGTAATTATATCAAATTAATAAATGTCCACCACAGGCTTTCAAGCATGCTGGATATCTAAGAATAAAAACCAATCTTTACCAATGGATTCATTTTATGATACCAAATGATTTCTCAGTCATTACATGTTCCAGAAGGTCAAGAGCCAACAAACTATTATCTCCATAAGAGCATTGTTACCTACAATATCAGTAGGCTAACACTACATATTTCTCACATTTTATCTTGGTAAATATTCTTATTTTCTGTTTTCTTCTAAAATTGGTGCTGGGTCCTTATACAGAGTACTGAAAATATGCAGATATGCTGCGGTGCATGTGCAGTGGTGTACAGGCTGCGGCGCATGTGCAGTGGTGTACAGGCTGTGGCGCATGTGCAGTGGTGTACAGGCTGTGGTGCATGTGTTGTGGTGTACAGGCTGTGGTGCATGTGCAGTGATGTACAGGCTGTGGTGCATGTGTTGTGGTGTATGAGCTGAGAAGTGGTGGGAAATAAACTGAATGAGTCAGGCTGAACTCTTAGGTACAAAGGAGCTCCACACTTCACCCTGATAATGTATATCTTAATTTTTAGTCAGGTGTTTTGTGGATGATTTTTCATTTGCTCTTCATAACAACCAAGTAAGGTAGGTAGATCACATTTTGGTGCCCTATGTGAAGGTGATCAGAAGAGAGTCAATGATTAGAATTTCTTTTTGTCTCAGCTCCAATAGTACATGCTATCCTGCCTCTTTCTGAATAATGTCTAATGTCTTAAGAGTGACCTCTTCTTTGTGTTCCTTTTCAGATTTCCTCAATAGGAGAAGTCTCTATTGCCTATTCTAGAGACTGTTTCTGAAATTCAAGTATATATGACTAGCTCATAATGTACTTCAAAATGTGACTGTCCCACAAAGGTGCATGCATTAAATACCTGGTCTTCAGCTTGTTACCATTCCAATAGAGGAGAAGGCCACATCCAACAGCAAGGTCAAAACATCAGAAACCTCTTCCTAGTATCCTCTTCTTGCCAACATCAGGACTTTTCAAACTAGCTTCATGAGCTAGGAATTATGCTTTCAGAACATGAACCTGTGAGGCACATTTTGATTTGAACCATAACAAGAGGACCAATAGGGAATCTTAGAACACTGGGAATGTGCCTCCAAAGGGATTATGGGTAGCAGGTCTCTTCTCTCATTTTCTTTCAAGCATGAGATCTCCAGGCTTTCTGTGCCCATTCTTGCTGCAAATGATTTCTGGCCCTTTCTGGCCCGGTTTGGGCTAGAGGTATGACCTAGGCTGCAGTGGCTTTTGCCCTCTAAAGAAATGATTCAGAGGTTTATATTAATTTCATACTGTTTGACCTGTGTCTCAGGCACATTACTATCTAGCTTTTTAATCTTAATTCAACCCATTTCTAGTAATCTACCTGCCACGTGCCCAGCCTGTGGCTCACTTGGGTTTCTTACATGGTTCTTCTTTGGAGACCGGATGGAGACTGAGTTGACTCCCCCCTCCTCTACCTGTCTCTGATTTCTTGCTTATTGCTATGATGCTTTCCACAGGCCAAAACAGTTACTTTATTCACAGAATTATTTTCACTGTATACAGAACATTCTCACCACACATGCTTCTTACCATCATGCACTGCCTCCTCATAGGCCCAAAGGCAACATGACCAATTGACCAATGATTGAAATCTCTGAAACCAAAACAGGTCTTTCCTTCTTATGACTGATTACACCCAGACATTTTGGTAGAGTGATAGAATTCTGAATACCATAGTCTGTGGAGAAGAAATGACATAAAGCAGTATTTTGGTTTATAGGTTCTGTCATTCAGTATCTTTTAGACTGCCAGGCAAGTTATTTATAACAAATAACTTCAGCATTCTAGAATTGTCTTATCTACTAAAGCAGTAATAAAAATAATGTTTCTTACACATCATTTTTAAATGTTAATGAAAAAATTTTTGGAAAAATTATTTGTCCCTACCATGGTATCAACATGGAATTAAATTGAATTTTAATAAATAACATTTATAATTCTCCCATGCTCTGCACAAATTTTTCTAGGAATGTTTGTATTTTCTATACTAACTCCTCTCTCTAGTCAAAATATAGTAAATGAAAGCTGTAAAAAGAAACTAAAGCCTGTTGGTAACATATCAATTCTTGGTCCTCCCAAAACACAAGCATTTTAGAACTAGAGAGATGGGTTGGTCCTTACAGAAATCTTTGCTACTATTGGACTGAACCCAGGTTTAGTTCTCAGCACCCACATGGTGTGGCTCATAACTATGTGTACCTCCACTTTCAAGGATTCCAATGCCTCCATGCATACCTACATGTAGGTAGTGTACATGCATATACCCTAGCCCCTTCAAGTACTCATACATCTCGTGTCTGATGTCAAAATACTCTGAAGATATCTAGTTCCATTCAGCTTTGTTGACAGCAACACCCTTTTTTCCCTTGGCCTTGCTCTACTCCCTGTTAGCAGCTCTCCTCCTCAGGTATCCCACAACTCTGGCATCTCAAACATCTTGGGTTCTCCAAGACAACCCAGGGTTCAATTTCACAACTTCCTGCCATGGCTACTGTACTAGGCCTCCACTCTGGTATACCCCTGACATATGCCTGGCTTTATTCCATGTCTCCTTCCTTTTATTCTTAACTTTAAGTTCAGAAATATATGGCATAAACTGCCAAGTTATGCTGCTTGCTGAGGTTGTAACATAACCCCCTTGTTCAACTATGATTTCACCAGCTTTCTATCCTTTACTACCTAAGCTTGATTGGTCTGAAACTTGCTCTGTAGACCTGGCTGGCCTCAAACTCAGATATCCGCTAGTCTCTGCCTTGTAGTGTTTGGGTTAAAGGTATGCCTCATCACTCTAGGCTCTAAGATTTTCTTTAGTTTCTTTTTACAAGATAGAAATTTAGCTGAGTGGGATCTTGCCTTGAGGTCACTAAACCCTGTAGTCTATTTCTTAATCCATTTATCTCCTTGAATATTGTACTTAGTTTCATTCTAATTTTGGCCTTTTTTCTCTCAAATTTTACATTTTGTAATTTACTCTGCTTATCTTGCTCCTTATCATTATAGATCTTCTTTAGAGTTACCGCTAATAACCACAGGACAGAGTCTATACCAGACTGTTTTGAGATTTCTTGTGTCAATAGAATTAATCCAAAACTGTTCATGGCAGAATCCTTAGACAAGGGCAAAAAGCAGTCACCTTCCTCACCAAAATATTTTAAGAACAATTTCTAGGCAACATACTGAAGTTTAAATAACTCTTAGCACCTTTGTCTTCCATTCTCCTATTAATACGACCCATTAATCAATGATCAAAGCATTCTGCTGCTTTCATAACGTAAAGTACAATATACAAATTATTCCAAGTAAAAACATGGTCAGGCCTATCACAGCAATACCTCAGTTTCTGATATAACTTTTGTCATAGTTAGGGTTTTTATTGCTGTGAAGAGACACAATGACTACAACTCTTCTAAGGAAAACATTTAATTGAGGGTGCTCCCTTACAGTTTCAGTCCTTTATCATCATGGTGGCATGTAGGCAGATATATGGAGGAGTAGATGATACTGGGTGGTATCATGAGCATAGGAGTCCTCAAAACCACCCCCATAATGATACACTTTTTCCAACAAAGCCACACCTCCTAATAGTGCCACTCCCTGTGAGATTATGGGACCCTATTCCACTTAAACTACTACAATTTCCCAAACAGAAATGCTAAGTTATTAGTCTGGATTCTCAAAAGTTTGACAGCCCTAATATTCAAATTCCAATAGCAGCCAGCCACTGCTGACCTTGTTATCAATTGATATTGGTGGGTGGAAGAGGTCCACAGGGAGAATGAAACATATTTCTCCTTTTTTATAGTCTTTGGAAGAAAAGAATGACAGATGAGGACTAGCACCGGACGCAACCAGATCTCTTCACTGTAACTCATGTAATGCATGTAACTCATCATTTAAAAAATTCCCTTACAACATTTGAAAATTGAATTCATTTGAAGTTGGAAAAAAAAAAAAAATCAAGAAAACTGCTAGTTACCAGTGGCCAAAGAGGAAGAGTCTTCATTACAAGGAACAATTTCTAAAGCTATGTGAAAAGCTAATTTTGCTTTTCTTTTATTTATATTGCATGCATTTCACAAGTTCTGTAAGCCTCCATCCCACACAAGACAGTGAATCTAAGTGTCGAGAAGACTGAGTTTCCCCAGCATTTCACAGTTACTGGAACACCTGTGCTAAATAGTTTTCTGTGTATCAGCTGTGAAAGCTCACACTGTTCAATAGCCCTCCAAATTTCTCATTTAGTCCCCATGCTAGAAGATTCTGGGGCCTTACAATGTGTTATTGTTAAATGCTTGGAAGATAATGGTTCAAGAATGGCATAATGGCTTTTTTTTTTGAAAAAACAAAGTACCAGAAAATTTCACCTACATTACTTATAGACACTGGCTTCCACCTCTACTGAGACCTGCCTTATTTGGAAATTAATTAAGCAGAAACTAGATGGGCACAAATACCATAACATTCTGAAGCTTAATTAGCAAATGCTTTTGAACTTCACAACAGGTCTTAGCCTTGTTGGTTACTTTGTCTCTGAAAGGAAGAGAAAGGCAACCGGTTTCATTCTTTGCTTCTTTTCAGAAAGGAAACAAGCGTGAAAATTTAAAAATAGATCAAGGGATGCTCACAGGGCAGCTTCCTAGCAACCTGACTGCATCGCTGGTATGTGAATATGAGTGGCCTGCAGTCGGCCAGGTGTGTCTGCAAGACACACCCCCACACAGCAGACATGGATGTGGGAGGGGCAGCACACAGATGTCAGGGCCACAGAGGCTGCCCATGCCCTTCACTGTAATCTCCTGGATGCCAATGACTGTGTTTAGCAGGTTTCTTCATGACAATTCCTACTGAGCTGTCAGCTCATCCACATACAGAACATAGAGGCTGGGGTGGGAAGGGCTCTTTGGTCATCAAAGAAGGGTTAGGAGAGAAATTACTTCCAAAGCATGTGCTATCTAATAGTCAAAAATCATGGCCCCATCTTTTCTTTATTAAATCACAAAGGAGAACATGAAAAAGATGGACTGTTTATTGGTAGTCTTTGTGCCTGGAGTCATGGAGCTTGTTTTTTGAGGCTCTGATGTGCAGACAGGAGGAAAAAAAAATGCTGCATGTCATATAGCTGCTGAGTACAGACACCCTGGTGTGCACTGTGAAAATATCATAGAAAATATGACATCAAATTGTCTGCCTACAATGATACCATTTCTTATTAAAATAAAAAGAATAAAGGTATAGAGACTAACAATGTGTTTCCTTTTCTCACCCAGTCTTCAAACAAAAGCACCTACCCAGATGTTCAAGACGTTAAAGCATGGCCTTGTGTCAAAGTGAATGCCTAAGAATTAGATGCCAGCCCAAACACATCCTTGACTCTCTGCTAACTTTGCTCCTGTAGGGGGATCACTTTTCCAAAGTGATATGGAGAAAATTGCCATTACTGTTCGCTTTTTCCATCCTTTGACATCCCAGCCTCCACCCTCCCTCCCTCCCTCCTTTCTTCTCTTCCTCTCTCTTTCCCTCCCATGTTTCTGCTTCCCCTTTTCCCTCCCCTCTCTCCATGTCTTATTCATCTCTCTCTTCTTCCCTACTTTTCTGAGACAGCAGTTTCAATCGGTCAGCCATTCACTATTTCTTATAGGACATTGTAGTGTGAACCCAAATTGGTTTTATTAATAAAAATCCAGAGCCAGAGATAGAGTAAATGCTTAAAAATCAGAGAGACAAAGGAGTCAGCCACAGTGAACTTTTACCTCTATGACTTTGTCTGAATGGGCTAAGCACCTGTTTTCTCCTGTCCTATATTCCTCTCTTTGCCGAGCAATATCGCGGTCTCTACCTCCCTAGTGCTGGTATTAAAGGCGTGTGCCTCCCAAGCACTGAGTTTAAAGATATGAGATCCCAAGAGCTGGGATGAAAAGTGTGAGCTTCCACTGCCTAGCTATTTCTCTTTTAGAATGAATCTATCTTGTGTAGGCCAGGGTGTCCTTGAACTCCTAATCGTCTTGCTTCCTCCTCCCAAGTGCTGAGATTAAAGTTGTGTGCCACCACGGCCTGGCCTCTATGGTGAACTAGTGGCTAGCTCTGCCCTCTGATTTCTAGGCAAGCTTTATTTGTTAGAGCTCAAACCAAATATCACAACAGGACATCTTTTTGGTTTGTCTTTTTTCAACTTCTAAAAAATGCAGTAATATAGACACAAAAGAGGGCATTGAGTGAACATTAAAAGTTCTAATGTAAAGTTTAAGGGAAAAAAATCATTACTACTCCTGTTGAAATGTATGTGTGTACCCACAACCATCATTTTCTGTGCACTCAGAGCTAACTAGTATCCCAAATTACTTGTCTGTAATTCTCAAAACTCTCATTATATCTTCCTTGTATATAAGTATATATATTCTATACATGTGCATGTGTGTGTGCATAAAATATTGTCTTAGGCTTCTACACTTTTTATAATTGTGTTATAATAATTCAATTTCTTGTTCCTTTCATTTTAAACTGAATTTATGTTAATACATTTGCTTTTATTTCATAAAATCTCTCCTTGAAAAAAATAAAACACAATTTTACTACATTTCTAAACTTAGCTAAAGTTTACAGTTGATATAATTACAAGCAATAATCTTGTTAACACTTTTGTTCATATTTATATTTCCCTTTTCCTTACATATAAATAAATATTTAGTTAAAATATACATATAAATATGTATATACATATATATAATTCTGACATGCTAGGAAAGTGCTATACCATTGAGCTATATTTCTATCCCTGCATAAGGATATTCTAATTACAAACTCAGAAACTTTAAAGAAAAAAATGAAGAAGAAAGATTTGGTACCAATTTTAAGTTCATTTCCTTAATTCTTTAATTACAGTTTTCTAAAATGTAATAATAATCACTACTACTTGAATTGTCATATGTTTGCAAAAAGTATTTTATGTGGCAAAGGGCATATTATTGCTTTGAGTGTTGATTAGACATCCAGAAAAAGAGCCCAGCTGAGTAGTATTGGCTTCATAAAATTCACAGCTCATTAGTAGGCTGTGGTATGATGATTCAAGTCTAAAGTCCATCTGACCTCCACACTGAGTTCAATGTTTGCCTAGAAAAGTAAATGTGACCCAGTCTCAAAAACAGAAAAGAAAATTAAAGTTTTGGGATATAACAAAGGGGTAAAAAGCACTTGGTTAGTGTGTCCCAAATCCAAACAGCAACAAATAAATAAATAAATGAATCTTAATTTTAGAGACATAGAAATAGCTATGATTGTTTGTAAGTCAACCATAGTCACATATCCAATTTTTACTCTAGCTGCGACTCCTTCCATGTTTCTGACTTGAAATGCCATGAGAATATCATCGTGTTTATCATCATCTTTGATATATTTTTAGAGAAGGCAATGTAGTTGGATGTTTACCTGGTACTACAGTGATTCACAGTCTGTTTCCAAGATTAATTTTATAATTTTTTTCTTAAACAGGTGTTTTTAATCATTGTCATTGATAAAAAAGGAAACCTCACAAATCATTGGCTGTGCATACTAAATCATGGTATTTATGTTTCAGTCTCGTCCACTAATTACGCAGAGATACTTTCTGCTTAGGTGAAGCTCATAAATTTCTGTCTTCTTTAATGTCATTCAGCTATTATTGTAAACTATTCACAACGTATTACAGTTATTATGATTAGAAAAGGTTAATTCAAAGCCTAGCTTAAAACCATCATTAGGAATACTTAAAAATGGGTTGGAGCAAACTATTCCAAAACTTTCAAGTACTTAAACTTGCCTTCTTTTCTTTTTTCCTGGGACACACACTATTTTCAGCTACGAAATCATGCATCAATAGAAAAGTTTTCCATGTATCTTATTTCAAAGTGAGTTCCAAAAGAAAGAGCCTTTTTAAAATACAGGCTTCTTTCACTCTTAGTGTGAAAATATCACGGTTACTTCACAGAGACTCTTTAAGTATAGCTTTAAAAAAAATATGTACCTTATAAATAACGTACTCAAACATGCCTTTGAATGTAAAAGTATCTGAAAAATTCTGCCAGTAGGAACCTGTGATCTTCTGTATGACAGAAAATGTCTTTATAATCAATTTTTATTTTTATATAGTATACAAAGGCTTTCCATTTTTGTTTGTTTGCTTGGTTTTTGTTGCTTTTTTTGAGATATTGTTTCTCTGTGTAGCCCTGGATGGTCTAGAACTTGCTCTGTAGACCACGCTGGCTGTGAACTCAGAGTTTGGCCTGCCTCTGACTCCTGACTGCCAGGATTAAAGGTATAGGACATTACTGTCCAGCTACCCCTATATCTTTCTAGTCTTATTTTATTAGCTAATAATAATAATAATATGTATAAATAATAATATTTATTAGCTAATAATAATGTATGACATGTACATTTCTAGCTTTCTCTAGACTGAGATCTTAAATACACTGCACACCTCATACCTTTTTCATTACATAAAAATAATCTTAGGTAGGCATCTTTTCTAATGTCTTATTAACAAAGCTGCATCATCACTAATTCAACTTGTTGATAGAATCATTCATACTTCTCTAAAACACATTTTAGACGAGAGAAACTGTCAGTTGTAAAAAAAATGAATCCTCTTGAGAATATCTTTCTTTTAGTTTCTAAAAGTAAACAAAGCAAATATATAAGAGCCAAGCTTTCAAAAGCCCTTTCTGAATACTATTCAGCCAGATTCTCTCTAACATTCTAAGTTGTTGGAAACAGGTATGACACTTGTACATTTTTTTACAGTAAAGATATAAGTTCTACACATCTTAATTTATTGTGGTAGGTTCTTTTTTCACAACTTTGTCAGTATTCTCAAAGTATTATATTATAGTTTTTGATGCGTGCAAGCATTTAAGATTTACTTTTAAAATTAATTTTATAGTAGCAGAAATACCAAATATGTGGCTTTTTATTTCTTGCTTGTAGTAAAAGCCACAAAATAATCTTCTAAAATTTAATCATTAAGGCTAATAAAATTTTGTAACATACTGAAATAAAAGCTACATATTTTATTTTGTCCCAGAAATCACTGTAGAGTTTTACCTTCCAGTTCCAAAAGGTTAAATTGCAAATGTCTGACTAATTGAGATGGCTTCATTCTACTAGACCTAGTTAAAATCAAAGACATAAAACACACTTAAGACAAAGATAATCCTTGGAAATAGTAAATATATACTCTGATATCAGATGTTCTTTGATTTAGACATGTGGCAGCAACTTTTCAATGAGCCAAATCTAATTAAATAATGTTTGCTCTTTAACTAGTTTTGTGGCCTTTAAGAATCCTCTAGAATTGTCAGCCCAATTTTTAATTATTTATACTTTATTCAATTATGAATATGTTACTATGACCAACCTAAAATTTATGTGGAATTCTATGTTTAGTTGTTTTGTTATATACCTGGCAAATTCATGAAATATACATTTGCAAGATGCAATGTACCTCAATATATTCAAAGCAGTTATCAGAGTAAGAAAACTTGATTGTCATGCATTTTCAATACTTTCCCAGGATGACTTAGGGCTATTCAAATAGAATATATTATTAAAGTCTATAAATAGTAAACATAAATGTAACTTTCAATTTCTTTCTCTTAATTGTTAGGGGTACTGAAGGCATATTTATATTTTTATTATACTGATCTCCATGAAGAGCTTAAATGACTTTAACTCAAGTTTACATAACCATCTAAGGACTTAATCATTTACATAACCATCTAAGGACTTAATCAATGTTTCACTCATCCTACTTTGAACTACTCACTAGGACAATTAAAATTCAAACTATTACCAAATAGAAGAAGATCCATTTTTTTTATTGAATTCACCTTTTATTGGATGAAAAACAAATTAAGTGAAGCATCAACTACATATACGTTGTCTAGGCCATGCCTTGCACCATTTCTCCTGGTTTTTTTTCTAGCGTTCACATAGTCTTACACTTAGTGTGAAAAGACTGTAGAGGTGTATATGTGTGTCATGTGTGCCCAGATGGATAAGTATCAATAGCAAGAAGTGACACATTAAAACACTTCTGCACAGCAAATAAAACATTGATTAAAACTAAGTGGAAACCAGAAGTGTAAAACAAAATATTTTCAAGTCATGTATTTAGTAAATGTTTAGTACCCAGAATTGATAAGAAGCTTACACAACTTAGCAGCAAAATCCCACACACAATCCAATATAAAATATGGGCTGATGACTCTTTAGTCATTTCTCTAAAGAAGACAAATAGAAAAAGATATGTGAAAAATATGTTCACAATTAATTAACTAATCATCAGGGAAACATAAATAAAAACATAATGAGACAGTCATATCTCAGTTGGAAGAATTATCATCGAAAGACAAGGCAACAACCACAAAACATATTATCAAAGACACAGGAAAAGGAGGGCTGCTATTTTCTGTGTTGGGAATGAATGCATATATGGGAAACAGTATAGATGCTCCTCAGCAGACTGAGATTAGAAATGCTATAGATCCTGGGATTCCACTACTAGGGATCTGCTCAAAATCAATGAAGGCATCAAAACAAAGCCTCACCTGCATTTAGTGTGTTGAATGAATCACAGGTCAAAAAGTCAGGCATTATAACAAATCAAATGTCCATCAAAAGATGAATAATAGACAAATTTCTGCATGTGTATAAATCTAAATACTATGAAACCTGGAGAGATGGAGTCTTGTCACTTGTTGTAAAGTAGAGGGACTTGATAGATAATTATATTAAACAAGGAAGGCAAAGAAAGAGAAGCATTGTACCATTCCCACTTACTCATGCCATTTTTGAACATTAGTGGTTGACAGAGGAACAGCTAGCAGGCACTAGATGGTCAGGGGTAATTAGTCATTAAGTGAAATATTTCAAGTAGATACAAAAGTGTTCTAAGTAACAGCTCACTAAATATGGTTAACAGTTAATAATTGTATCTCACAACAGCTACAAAGGACTTGTAAAGAAATGACGAAAGCTCCAAGTAATAGGTTCATTACGTAATGTACATTTGAATCAAACCATCATACCTTATCTCACCAAGCAAGTATATTTATTATGTGTTAACTTCTTCAAAATTAACATGCACTCACATATTTACTATAATTTGTACCTGCTATGGTTCTAATGTGTCAAAAAACTCCTGTGTTGAAACTTGATGGTCATGTGTTCCATAGGTGTTTATTAGGCCACAAATCTCCTTTCTTGGGAAGAAAATGACATTCTCTTATAAAAGAGCTTAAGAAAGGGAATCAATTTTTTTTTGACATCTGATTTCTGCAAACAAAAAAAAAATCTAGTGCTCTGTTCTTCAGAAGAAATCCATCAGGAACAATCTTGGAACAAAGAATTACTCTTATTAGATGCTCTTTATTTTTGTAGGATATCTAGCTTTTGGGATTTTGTCATAGCAGTATGAAGCTGATAGCAACTGTAGCATAATGGAAAATGAAGTCTGGTAGTAGGGGATATATAATTTAGATAGAATGATCAACAAAGTTATTAGGCGAAGCTCACAAAAGAAGACAACATTTAAAAGTGAAGAAGAGCCTAAGTCTGACAATGAACAAATAGAGCCATGTCTGAATGAGTAAGTGAGAGTCATCATCATCCTCTATGAGGGTATCTCTTTTGACTAGCTAACTCTGCCAGGATTAGCAGTTTGAAAGCCATGTAGGATGCGATGAGGCAGTGAGATCTGCCACAGCAAAGACATCGAGAGACACTCACCTGTAGCTACATGGAACTCAGAAAGAAAATAAGACCTCCATGACATGCACCTGTTGTCAATGCTATTTTTAGGATGCCTGGAAACCATGACTTAACCATGACTTAGAGATTCTAAGGTCTTTTTTTATTAGCTATGATATAGACAAAGAGGTACCTAATAGATAGCAACAGAAAGTAAAATATAAAATAAATGATGAAGAGCCATAATTATTTCCTATTTTTTTATAGCATAGTAGATAGAATCCCAGCCCTGATGTGAGACTTATCTGGATTTATAACTCAACTAAGACATTTGTTCCTGGAACTGTTTGGGAGAAACACACTTCACCTCTTCAACTGGCAGTTTCTACATCTATAAAATAAATATGAACAGATGTTGGGTGGCAAATATGTGAGTGACACAATGTCTGGTGCATAGAAAGATTTAATCAATTTCAGCTCAGTATTACTACTTCATTGGTAAAGCAAAACATTTTTTTTTTCTGAACATGAACCTGGCTGATTGCAAACTTCTAAATGAAGGATCCATTCTCTCAACATTTGCAATCTTAATTTACAAGGAAGATAGTATTTAATACTGAGTCATCCTTTTTAGAAGTAGAGTATTTTTATCTCAGAACAAAAAGTTCTAAAGCAAAAGATACCCACATTTACCAGTTGCTGTTTGTTAAAGGAATTGTTCTCACCTACAAATGCATTAGTGGGAAGTTAACTGAATTACTCTTTCATGTAATGATTGCATACATCATTGACCTTTTCCTGTTCTATGAATGATGATGATTTGAGGAAAATACAGTGGTGGAGGATAGACAGCATAAGAGAAGAAAGAACATTCACACATATTACTGAATCATAGACGATTAGGATGGTTCCTGACACACAACTGCTATTGTCTTCCCAGCCACCCAGCCTGTGAGTCTTCACTATGCTATCTTTTACAAATACAGTCGATATTTTCGAAATTTGTGTAGGGGTACCATTTTTATGATATCAAAATGAAATAAAAGATAAGCTCACATCCCACTATGTGTTTTTGCTATAGTACTTATGAAAGCAGCTTGCAGGCTTCCTCAAGATGATTTGAGGCTTAAAGAAAAATCAAACTGATGAGAACATGCTTCACATACTCAACAAAAAATACTGAGATCACTAATTCCTAAAATTCACTAAAGAATAGTTGTAATGTTTCACATCCATGACAAAAAGACAAAAGTAAAGGTAAATTCATGGCAGATAGATTGCTAATTTGAAGAACTATGTTAAATATTTTAAAAGCTCTACATAAGGCTAGCCCTTAGGAAATACATAAACTGTATCCATTGCCAGATACATTTGTATCCCACATTGTACCCTACTTCTTGCACTAAAAACAGCTACAAAACCCAAGAACAGTACATTGGGCAGTTTTTGAGGACTCTAAACAATAGAAACCAGTAGATTAAGAAATGAGAAAGAAACTGATAGAATTAAAGAATAAAAAATTAGAGACAACTTTTCTTCTTCTAGTTTCTTCCAACCTGATTCCAACTTAATGTAAAGCTCAAAGGTAGACATTTATGTACACAGGAACTGTGTCTTGTCAATTTGGGTTGCAAGAATGGAAATTCCTGACACTCAAAGACAGGAGTAGACATTTCTTCTTCCATTTTTATTCCTCCTCCTTATACATACTTAGGCTGTGGGCTCTTATGTGCCCAGTAATATTGTCAAAAATGAGAGTAGATGGAAGCCAAAGACACAAGAGAGAGATATCTTTCTCCAACTTATGAGGCCATGATCCCAAAGTATAATGACAACATCACAGTTCCCTTCATTCCTCTCCCCCAGTAGCATGGTTCTGGATACAGTCATGGTCATAGAAGAATATAGCCCAGCTGTAGTTGTCAAGGCCCAAAATTCCTCAACAGAGAAGTGGATAAGAGTTTTCCAGAAAAATCTGAGAAGGTATTAGAAACATTATGGAGAAAGCTTCCTGAGAAACCTTGCATTTCTGAATTGATCTACTATCTCTGTATACATGGGTTAGTCACTAATAGGAAATAGCTTGTTCGATTTTAATGTCTGTTTCCAGCATTAATGCTACTACACAGCACATTGGTAATGCACATGTGAAGTGGCTATAACACCGAGAGTGCCTATGAAGGCACAGCACAGAGAACATACATTGAAACTCACCACTGGAACCTACTTTTCAGAGGAGGACAAGAAGAAGGAGGAGCAGGAGGAAGACAAAAAAGAAGAGGAGGAAGAAGAAAAAAAGAGAAAAAAATAATTAAGAATTACTTTTTAAGTAATTAAACATTTCAAAAGAATTTTTAATGACTCAAGTTTTCAGACTATTCAAATATCTATGATTTAATTCAAATTTAAAATATCATTGAAGGCTTTATATATATAGAAAAGACAAGAGTTCACAATGCTTAGATAACAGAAATACTAGAATTATTTGATAATTAATTTAAAACATAAAAATTTTCAAGCAAAAAACCTAGTGTGATGACACTCAAAACATGAAAAAACAGAAAGTCTCAAAGTAAAAGAACTGCTAAATCATTTCCCAGCTTTTCAAAACAAATTCAGACAATAAAGAAGACAATAATATCAAGCAAAGTGGTGCATGTCTATAACCTCAGCATACCAGAAGCTGAAGCAAAGGATTTTGGTTTCCAGTCCATCCTAGGTCATATAGCAACTCTCTGTAAAGAAAATAAAAATGAGAATAAAGAGGGGAAGGAAAGGGATTAAGAGGAGTAGGACAAAGAGGAAATAGAGGGAAGAAAGGATCAATGGGAATTAACTGTAAAAATGCAAAAGGAAAGAAAAAATATTACTGGATGCTTAGATAGCAGAGTGCAGGTGACTGGAAATACTGAATCTGAATATAGAAAGATCAAAACTTAATGACCAGAAAAACATTTTTTTAAAAAAACAAATGTAGACACTGCTTCCGGTTCCGCCACCGCGACCTGTGCTCTCTGCGGCGTCCCAGCGCACTCTGGAGCAGGGGCAGCTGAACTCTGCACCTGGCCACACCCGCAGCTCCTGCTGCTGCTGAGGGTATCTGCAAGGATCCCTACCGCGACCCCGAACTGAGTGAACTGAGCAAACCAACTGCAGGAGTCTCTGAGGGGCGGTTTCGAACCCTGACCAGAGAGGTGACAGGAGACACACAAACCAAAGTGCCACAACTGATCAGGACCCATCTAATCGTGAATCACTGAACCCATGGGCAAACGTCAGTGCAAGAAATTACATAATAATACAAAAGGCAATATGGTAACTCCAGAAGAGAGTGGCGATTTTACAAATACAAGACCT
>PVIH01021490.1:0-29620 GCA_004025045.1 Sigmodon hispidus | reverse complement strand
ATGGAAAAAAAAATTCAGAGGGAAAGATGAACACAAAGAAAATATAGGTGTAGCAATCTTATTTGTATGTCTACCCTTGATAAGCCATGCTTATCATTCTTATCCTCTATATAGTTATTGTTAACTCTTCCACATTTTAAATTCTTTTTACTGTGTTTTTTTTTATTAATAAATACAAAATAAAGGAAAAAAAAAAGAAGTGCAAAAGTTCTATGCTAAAAACAAAAAAATAGTAAAAATAAAGAAAACCTGAATAAGGAAGACATTTTATGTTGATAACTTGAAAGAATCTTGTTTAGATGGCTATATACCTTTGTGTGATCTATAAATGTAATGTGGTCTATCAAAATTCTAACTCCAGTTCAAAGAAATATACATGCTAAAACCTTCATGAAAATGCAAAAAACACCCCAAATATCTAACAGTATCTTTTAAACACAGAATAAAGTTGGCAGAGTCAGAGTTCCTGATTTTAAAGTTCTCTATAAAAATGAGCATTCCAAGTTCTAATATCCCCAAATCTAAAATACTCCAAAATCTATAACTTTTGGAGCCAATATAATACTAAAAGATTCTACTCCTGATTTCATGGATAACTTGTAGTCAAACATGAAGGTATATGGAACACATACGAAATTAACTTCCATCTATGTATATGAAAAATGAACATCACATGTAGACTTGGGGCACATGATCAAAATATTTAATTAGGCAGATGCTTAAATATGAAAACTTCTAAAACTGAAAATACTCCTAATATTAACATTCTAGAAATCACTTAACTTCTAATTATCAATGGTTACTGATAGTTATAACAGTCTTAAGTAGAGACATGCAGATCAATGGGATTCAACTGAGATTCTGATGTTTCCACATATCTATGGTCAATTGAATTTTGACAAGGGGACCACCAAAAGCATTTTTAACAAATGATCTTGGGATGTAGGATTTCTTACATACAAAAGTAAAATGAAGTTGGATTCTTATGTCATGCCATTATAACAACTCACTTTGATGGAAGCTATGTACCTGGCCTACATCTTAGAATACTTAACATCAATATTTAAGCATCAAATGTCTATGATGAGTTTAGACACGTTTCTAAGATGTGTTACTAAAGCATGAGCAAAACAAAACAAAAATGATAGATCTAACTCTAGCAAAAATCAGAATTTTGTGCTTCAAAAATATTACTCCTACACGGAAAAAAGGATGATGGCTTAAATTTAGCTTGTAAAATACCTGATAAGAATTTTATACCTAGAATATATAAAGAATTCTTGGACCCCTCCAACAATAAAAAGGCAAATATGGGCAAAGAATTTGATAGACCTTTTTTTCTCATGAAAATCTACCAATGGCTTAGAGGCTTTGCCATTCACCCTGCAGTCCACACAGGCTTTGAAATGGTGATCCTTCTAATTTAGACTTCTGAGTAACTGGAATTACAGGCTAGAACACCCATTCTATAGCTGAGACAAAGATTCACTCAATGTTTAAAGCAGCAATACCATAAATCTCCTGCTCAAACATTTGACAGGTGGATGCTGTAAGATGAACCATTGCAACATATACAAGAAGGGGGCCCCAAACCGATTAAAGGCAGTGGTGGAGCATGCCTTTAACTCCAGTGAGGCAGAGCAGGGGCAGAAGGGCAGAGGGGCAGAGGGGCAGAGGGGCAGAGGGGCAGGGGGTCAGAGGCAGGGGATTTCTGTGAGTCTGAGGCCAGCCTAGATTACAAAGCTAGATCCAGGGCAGTCAGGACTGTTACACAGAGAAACTCTGGAAAAAAGAATCTTCTAGTAAGAACGAGTATCATTTGAATAAGGACATGTTTTCTTGTTGTGGTTTTACAAGAGTAAAAGGTAACTATTTGGCAGACTTCTGAACTGAAAATGCCATCTGTTAAAATATCCCTACGTTGAGCCCTATCTCAAAAAATACTGATCTTTTATAATTTTAACTCAGCTTGATTCAAGTAATTTTTTTAATTTAGTAAATTTAAAGGTAACAGCTTTGTTGAAGAAAAATTATTATCAAATTTAGATAGAATCCAATAGGATATTTTACTTTATAAATTAACTTATAAAATGTAATTTAATATTATTAGAATTAAATTAATACAAAATTATCTTTAGAAAGTCTCTTTGTACAAAGGATGTATACAGAAAAAATTATGGAACCACATCAGTAAGATTGCAGTTAAAAGTATAAAATAGAAAAGTTCTTATCTGCCACACATAAAGTACTCTTTCTTTAAAGATCACAGGCTAGATTCATCTAAAATGACAGTATTTTCCTTAATATGACATATGATACCGTATTCTGAAGTTTACATGAATTCAGGCTATTTTAATTTGAAAAATTAATGTGTTTATATATGCCTTATTTGGTGCTATGTTCTATTCTAGAATTTTTTTTTTTTTTGACCTGTGAAGAGAGAAAACCAAAAGTCCAAGATAAGTGAAGTAACCTTGATCTTAGAAAATCAAATGCATGACTGTCTGTTACTTTTCACAAAAATACTAATAATTCTGCTTCAGTCCGCTTCAGAGGAGAACAGGATAAGTGGAAAGCAGACATGTGGAAAGACATCTAAGAAGTCTGAGAAAAGATTACAGAGGGGGAATCAACAGGACTAGAAGAGAAATATAGAGAAAGGAAAGGGTAAACTATAAGGAACCAAAGTAAAAAATGACAAGAAAGCAGGAGACTGGCCCCATAACAAAGGCAAAAAGAGACAAGCGTTGTTTCTGGAGATGAGAATAAAATAGAGAAAGTATGACATCCAGAAATAGAGATTGGGGTAAGGCACACATGTAACAGTCTATAGCTCAGCTTTGTCCTGTGGGAAAAGTTGACCCCAGGACTGTGTTTCTACTGTAGAAATGATTGCCTTTCATTAAATGCTCATGGGAAAATCCAATATCCACAAGGAAAAGAATGAAACAAGACCCATTCCTGTCACCAATTAAAAAGAATTTCAAAATGAATCCAAGAGTTAAATATACGATGTGAGACATAAAACTACCAGGAGGAAACAGGAGAAATCCTTTAGGACAATGACACAGGCAGAAATTCTTGGGGTAGGGACATCTAAAGCATAGGAATAAGATGTGGGGACAGACAAATAGAACTACATCAGACTGAAGAGCCCCTGCCGAGAAAACAATCGCTACCGAGCAGACACAAGTCTGTTCCTAAGTATCTCCTAACCATTCCCCTAATGAAATACAGATATCCAGGATATATAAGGAATCCCAAAAGGTTAATATGAATAAAAATACCCAATTTAAAAACTGAGAATAGATCTAGATAGACATTTCTCAAGACATATAAATGTCCAACGTGACTAATCATGTGAGAAATCCAATCAAAGTCGCAATGAGTTATCTAACCACAGTAAAAATGACTGTTAGTAAAAAGGCTAAAGAGAGGAAAAGCTGGCGAAAATGGAATTCTTGTACAATGAATGTGTGGGATATAAATTAGCACAGCTATTGCAGAAAACAGTATGATTAAAAATAAATTTACCATGTGATCCTGAAGTCCCACAAATGTCTCCATACCCAAAGCAAATGAAATCATGTTAAAAAGACATCTCTACCCCCATGTTCATTTTAGTACTCTTCACAATAGTCAAGAAATGGAAACCACCTAAGTATTCATCAATGAATGAGTTGATTAAAAAGAATGGGATAATATACACAATGGAATAAAATTCACCCACCATAACAGTGAAATCCTGTTATTTGTGTCATGGATGGGTCTATTTAGATATCATTATGTAAATTGAGATAAGCCAGAACAGGACACATACCACATGATTGATGTCAATCTTATAAAGAATCTGAACAAGTTGACTTCATAGAAGTTGGGGATAGAACCATGATTGACAGAGGCTAGCAACAGTGTTATGAATGAATGATGGATGGAAAAGGCTCATCCTTAGTTACTAAGTTACAGTTATATATGAGCAAGACCTTCTGGTGTGCTACACACAGCAGTGTGGTTATAGCTGACAATAGTATAATGTACACTTTAGAACACTAATAGAAAGTATTTTGAAAGTCTTTACCATTTAGAATTGACAAATATTTAATTATATGAGCATGTTAACTGTACTTAAGTATTATGCATCCATTTCTATGCATTAAAACATTGCTTTGTATTTGTATTTTCTTCCTTCCTCCCTCCCTCCCTTCCTTTCAATCCTGTAACCAAATACCCATTGAATAATAGCTTTCAGGAGGAAAGATTTATTTTGGCTCACTGCTTGAAAGACTTGTACTCATGATGGTTGGGACATTATGTGACAGTGGCATGTGGCTGGGACTCCTTAGATCTGTGTAGACCAGAAAACAGAGAATGGGCAATCCTTGTACATAGCACATTTTGGTTAGCCCATAATCCAACTCATGGGATTGTGTTTATATTTAATAAAACCTGAAAATTGGGGAGAGAGCACCCAGTCAAATCCTAGGCAGACAGCTCAGGAAGTTCTTAAACCTTGAATACAAAGATAAACAGCTGAGTCAGTCATACACACCCTTAATCACACAGGGAGAGCTTGGTGTGGTGACCTCCACCCTTGATCCCACAACTGCAGAGACAGAACTTCTATTTCTGTGAGTTCAAGGCTACATGCCTTTAATTCTAACCTGGATGGGTATATAAGGGCTTGTAGAAACCCAGAGAGACAGAAGCGACTGGTAGAAGCAACTGGCAAGAGCGACCAGGAGCAAGGCTGAGGAAGTTGCAAGACAGCTGAGTGAGAATTGACTGTGGTGCTTCCTCTCTCTGATATTTCAGCTTCCCCCAATAATTGGCTCTGAGTCTCATTTGTGATACTACAAGATGGTGCCACCACACTCTGGTCTGTCCTCCTCAGTTAAACCTCTCTGAAAACATTGTCCCAGATATACCCAGACATATGTCTTCTAGGTGATTTTAAATCCAGCCAATTTCCCAATGGAAATTAACTTTTACACTACTTCATTAATATAAATAATTTTTCTGTTTTAGTTAAAAATAAATTTAAGAAATAAGTGCATTTGTAGAGGAATGGTTACCTATAAATGACTTCAAACTCTTGTTATCTGGATAAGAGATTTTTCAGTCCATATATATATATATATATATACATATATATATAAAATAGAACAACACAAAGTCAATCACAGACTATAAGTTTTCATGCACAAAAATATTGTGCAAGGCTCATAAACTATCAAATATAGTAAATAATTCTAAAGGCATATGTATATATGTGTGTATGTATGTATGTATGTATGTATATAGTCTCTACTAGGTTCTTCCACTGCTCTCAATTTCCACCTGGTCAAAACTTGGGAGAAAGTTTCAAATGTGACTTTACTAGGTGGGTATAAGACATAGGAGTCACTAGAGTCTAGTGACTAGAAGTGGCTTCTATTCAATGAACACAATGAGAATGTAGGACTGATCCCCCACTGTGACAGCTGGTGCTAATTGTCAGTTTCACAGACTTGAGAACCAACTGGGAGAGAAACCTCTAGATAAGTTCATTGGGGATTGTTTTGAATACATGGATTGATGTGGAAAGATCCATCTTAATTGTGGGTGGACCATTCTGTGGGCAGGGCATCCTTGGCTGTAAAATAGGGACAGTGAACTAAGGACTCCTTGAATCCTTTTTATTATGACTACAGATGTACTGTGGTTAGCTGCTTCAAGCTCCTGCTGCATTAACTTTCTTCCTGTGATGGACGGTGTCTTCAACTCTGAGCCAAAATAAACCAAATCTCTCTTAAGTTGCTTTGTGTGTTTTATCACAGCGATAAGAAAAGGAACAAAGTCATATGTGACCACAGCAAAGTCTGTTTACTGAGAATAGGAAAAAAAAACATCCTGAGAAATAACTGTAAGATTCTAAGTTCTGTTTACACTACGCCTAGATACTAGATTTTTAAGACTCGAGTACACTTAGAGGGAGAAGCGTGGCATGCAAGAGAATGTGCAGAGAACCCTAAACAGAGATGAAGCACTAAGGCAACTAGCTCTTCAAACACTGTCGGGTAGGGCGAGCTCAGCCACCTGCTACTCTTGTTCCTACCAATGTCCCTACTTCATCTCTACCGCCTAACTCCTTGGTCTAGATTATGTACAGGACTTGAGCCAGCCAGACACGTTTATTTTATTGTAAGAAGAGAAGGGGAGATTTCGGAGACTGATAGAAAAATCTCCATATAGCTTTTTAAAACCTGCTTTGAACCTGCATTTATTTAAATATGTACCTTAGTGCTTGCAATTATGGCTTATTTTTTCCAAGGAAAGGAAGTGTTGCGTACATTCTACCATGTATAGTGAAATTTACCAAAACTATTGTTGAAAAAATCTCCATATGTAAATACTACCTTTCATAGACAAAAAACTAGGTGAAGGAAGTCAATGACATTGTTTTAGTTGGGAAGAATGGTCTGCTTGGAACTCTGTCACTAAAAGTCAATGCAATTTGTAATTTAGCTTTTATTTTGATACATTTTAGATGATTAAACAAGCAATTTATCTGTTGATCTTTGGATTAAGCAGTGTTAAATAATGGAGTGTTCAGAGGTTTAGGGTAGACTGGCATACTCACATTTTTGTGAAGTGTGTAGTAAAGGCTGAAAATTCTAGAGAAAGTTCCAAGGGGGTTAAAATGACTCCAAAAGTGTTGTAGAATATTATTTTAAGCTGTATAGGTGGGGCTGGAAGGCAGAGAGAATAAATAGAAGGAGAAATCTGGGAGAAAAAGGAGCCAGAGAAGAAAGAGAACTCTGGGGATCGTCCACCCGTCCACCCGTCTGCCCGTCCATCCATCCACCTGTCCATCCGTCTACCTGTCCATCCATCCACCCATCCACCTGTCTACCCGTCCGCCCGTCCACCCAGCCAACTATACAACAATCCATGGAGTAAGGAACAAAGAAAGGTATGCAGAAATAAAAAAGGAAAAGACCAGAGACAAAAGGTAGGTATGGGTATAATTTAAAGTTAAGAAAAGCTGTCAGGAAATAAGACAAGTTAAGGCTAGGCATTAATAATTGAGATTAAGCCTCCGTGTGTGATTTGTTTGCGTTCTGAGTGGTGGGGAGCCCCACAAAAAGAACAAAAGAGGAAAAACAAGCAACAAAAAAGAATTTGATCAAGGATAAGAAGTAGCACAGTGTAGTCAAAATTAAGTATTAGGGGATATTTGATCACATGGTGAACCTCGAGTTTGTATTTGCATTAATTAAAAAAAAATAACCTTGAGTTAGGAGGCTGCTTAGCAACTAGTTGACAGAAAGTAATCATAGAGCATCAAAGGGCATCCGGGAGAGCTAGAGAGACACCGGAAGTAGGAAGTAGTAGGGTGGGCTTTGGAGATACATAGGTTTTTTTGGTTTGGTGAAACAGAAGCACAGGACTTTGAGAGACATCGAAAACGAGAGGTGAGTTAGTTGCTACTCAGTCTCTGAGCTCAAAAATTTTCTCTTCAATCTGTGAATCTCAAGTCTTATTCATTAGTTAAATAGAAATTATTCATTATTAAGTAGACCTATAGAGATTTAGTGACAGCTGGGAACAGAATTCCTGCCTGGCTTTTGTGGAATTGGTTGGCTGGCTGAAAAAGCAGTAGATTAAGCACAGGCACTGTGCTCAAGCTAAAACAACAGTTAAGAGTTAGCACAGTGTTGTCTAAACTGATGCTGAAAACATTGTAACCAGGTCCTAGTGGAGTGACTTGGTATTTCTTATTCTGTCATCCAAATTTCAAAAATTGTTTAATTATGCTGATTTGCATCTTTGTGTTTAGACTTAAAATGGTAGTTGTCTCTTTTTCTTTTTAAAATTAACTTATTTTTTAGAACAATTTACATCATTGCAAAATTCCCATATAGTTTTGTTTAATTTTAGCTATGGTTAAAATAATAGTTGCACAATATGATGAACAATTACTGATTTCACAGATTAGCTAACCTCCGTAGTTTGCTGTGATTTCCTTAGTGCTTTTACTGTTTTATGTTTTCTTTTGCTTTGACATTTTGAGACAGCATTGCACTGTAGCCCAGGGTGGCCTTGAACGCTACATTTTTCTGCTCCAGTCTCCTCTCCTACCAGTTGGATTGCAGGTATGCCTCATCACCTTCAATCTTTGCTCAAGGTTCTCAACCGAGTTTCAGAATTGCATTTGTTTATTGTATCTTCATGGGACCTCTTTTATGCTGTGATAGTTATTCAGTGTAGTGATATATTGGATATTTAATACATAAATATATTGTATATTTTTTTTGGTGACCTTGATAGTTTTGAGGAGTACTGGTTAAATATTTTGTATGATGAGCCTTGTTTTGGTGTTATCTGATTCAGTTTCCTTATAAGACAGGAGTGGTAGAACTTTGGTATTGAAGTCATAGAACATGTCATACACAGCAGGGAACACCAAGGCTTTGTCCTGTCACCATGAATTATTACTACCGATCTTTTATCACAATTGCCTGTGTAAGATAGCTTTTGTTTGGCTTATTCTCTGCAAAGTTACAGTTTTTCCTCCCTTTCAATATTATAGCATTTGGAGGAAAGTCAATATGTGGAGTCCATACTTGAAGAGCAGATTTATGCTCCCCATTCCAGATAACAGGGCTATCTGCACATTTAAAAAATTTTCTGCATGGGTATTTTCTCCAATTTTTTAAAAAATTACACACCTGTGTTTTATGGAATCTCATATATATATGTATATAAAAAAATCTCATATATATACATATATATAAAACTTTGGATTATATTGTCCAAAAAATTCAGATTTGACAATTAAGAGCCTTCTTAGTCAATTGCTGTGTCTTTCTCATACCTAATCATTGTGGTTTCTCTTGTTCTTTTTCTTTTTAAAAAATTTTCAATAATTCCTTATACTATAAGGTATGGTAAATATGCTCATTTTTAATAGATTTCCAGGAATCAGTCCTTTGCTAAGATTCCCCAATTGGTTTCATTAGACCATGGTATTAGAAAACATAATGTGGATGTTGTCTTTGCTGGTCATACTGGATACCACTGCTTCTTGGCCCTTTGCATTGGCAAAAGTATGAAATAAGAATGTATATGATAGTACATATATACCTACAATTATTTCTAACTGTGTTCTCTTATAGCTACACTAAGCATAACATGAGTTCTTACAAATGTCTTCAACTCCCTTCATCATCATGAGGATGGCTAGTCTTTTCTCCATATAACCTCTCATGCTAGCAGCAAGAAAACTGATGTCTGCTATATTTTATTCACTTATTTTATTGTTCAGTTCTAGTGTGTATAAATAATAGCATCAGTTACCCACTTCAATGTGAGGTACAAACTTATCTCTGGTACACTTTATAAATAGACTTAAAGATGATTTATTTTGTCTGTAATTTACAGATTTTATCCATTTGCAAGAGTATTTGCCTCATCTTTGTTAGTGTTATAGCTCTGAAGGGAAAAGTATCCTGGTAGTTGGAAGCCAAGGATACCTCAAAGTCACACCACACAACAACACTCACACAAGATATTTATTGGGAGAGATACAAGAGACATTTACTTGGGTGAGAACCAGCAAGGAGCTAAGTGGGAGGCAGACTTTATAAAGTGTTTCTTGGGGTGGAGTTTTCCAGGGTGAGGATTCCCAGGGTGGGGACTGGTGGAGTTTTAAGTCTCCAGCTATTGAAACTAGACTGCAGCCAGCAGACATTTAGGTTAGATCCAGCTTGAATCATGCAAATCCTATGTTCTGTCCTATGGTGTACTGTCTTCAGCAATAGGCACTTATCTTCAACCTCTGAGAGAAAACCAAGGGCCACAGAAAAACAATATTATTTGGGAGTCACTTGAACTATCCCACCAAAAAACTCAAAGAGGTTTCTCATTTCTGGTATTGGTGTTTCTGTTAGGTGGTCCATGGCTCTTGTGGGGAGCATTGCCATTCATTGTGACATATAGATTGTAGCTAGGTGATGGTGGTGGCAGATATCTTAAAGCTCAGCACTTTGGAGGCAGAGACAGATCTCGGTGAGTTTGAGGCTTTTCTGATCTACAGAGAGTTGCAGGATAGTCTAGATTGCATAGAGAAAGTCTTACAACAAAGATATAGATTAATAACATAATATAATTCCTTGGAGTTTCATCATCCAACCTTGATATAATTTCTAACCTTTTTGTGTGTTGACATTCTCTTCACACTCCCAGTTAGTGCCTCCACCCTCAGTTTTCACAATTCATATCATCTGTATCTCTGCTATGCTTCCTTTATACTTAACCAGTTTCTGCAGTTACTCCATGTTAGATACTCATTTATGAAAATTTATAGTTAGGAATTTCATATAAGAGAACATATAGTGTTTATCTTTATGAGTCTGGGTTGTCTCACTCAATATAATCTTTTCCAGATCCACCCATTTACCTTCAAATTTCATTTTTCTTGAACGTTGAATATGATTCCATTGTTTGTGCATTTCATTGTCTATATTTTTATTGTCCATTCTTCTGTTGAAAGACATTTAAGTTGTTTCATTTCCTAGATAATACAAATGTGACAATATGAAAAGTTGCTGAACAATTAATTATCTGTAGAGTAGGGTGTTGAGTCCTTGGTCATTAGCCAAGAAAGGGTATAGGCAGTTTACATGGTAGACTTATTTTAGCTCTTTGAAGGCTTCTTAATGTTCACTTCTAGAGTGGCTGTACCAGTTTACATTGCCATCAAAAGTGAGAAGGGGTTCCTCTCCCCCCACATCCTTCCTGCACTTGTTGTTGCTTGTTGAAGTAAGAAAAAAAATCTCAAAGTTGTTTTAATTTACATTTCCCTAAAAAATATCTCAAAGTTGTTTTAATTTACATCTCCCTAAATTGTTATGGAAAATGAACACTTTTTGATGCATCTCTGAGCCATTTTATTTCTTCTCTTGAGAACTCTGTCCATATCTTGAGTCCATTTTTTAATGGAGCTGTTTGCTTTCTTGACTCTCTCTCTTTTTTAAATCTTTGTATACTCTGGATACTAATCCTTTGGATGGATAGCTGCCAAAGCTTATTTTCTTCTCTGTGAGTTTATTCTTTGCTCAACTTATTGTTTTCATAGACGTAAGAAGCTTGTTAGTTTTATGAGGACCTAATTGTCAATTATTGGCTTTAATCCTAGGCAAGGGGAGTTTTACTCAGAAAGCCCTTTCCTATACCCAGCACTATATTGAAAAGGAGTGGGGTTAATGGACATCCCTGTTTCATTCCTGATTTGAATGGGATTGCTTCAAGTTTTTCTTTACAGTACTGTACAAAATCATTTTACCACTTTAAAAAGAACACCTGTCTTATTCACACTGTCAATTTACTCAAGAATAAAATAAATATTCAGTGTTATAGCTTTGTACATTCTTTGCTGTTACAGTTATTAATATAGATGACAACTATAAATTTATGCCATGTTTGTCTTTTACACAAAATCTCAAGTAAGTCTTTGCTATCATGCTTCCCATCCAAGCCCTTCATAGCTATTAGATGAAGTATTGATGGTTATTAAAAATAAAATTCAATATTTGGGAATGTTTTAGTGTGACTTTACCCTATCAGCTGATAGATATCATTCTGAGTGTTTAGATGTGTCTTGAATGCTAAGAATTGTGGTACTGTACTATATATTTAATTAAATCATCCTGAAATATCAGAGACCAGAATTACCCACAGCCAAACCAAAAAGGTCAGAGAGTAGTGGCCCACAACTTTAGTACCATCACTCAGAAGACAGAGATCATACTGTATTTCTGTGAGTTCAAGGCCTAACAGCCAAGCAGTAGTAGTAGTTAGAGTTTAATTCTAACTTTAGGTTTATGATGCAGAGTTGAACCCGGAAGTGAAACAGCTGGGCGGGGAAGATATTTAGAACAGGAGGAGGCAGAGATTCATGCATTCATAGAAGCTACCAGTCAGGCTGAAGACCCTTGAAGACAACATTTACCCTGTTTGGCCTGAGAAGTTGGTTTGGTGAGTATTGCCTGTAGTTTGTTTTCTCTTTCTGATATCCCAGCATTTCCCCAATATCTGGCTCCAGGTTTTTATTATATGCTAACTAGAGTTCATGCAATATTTGTCTCCCAACATGGGGCTTGAACTTATGACCCTAAGATCAACAGTCTTATCTTATGCTCTACCAACTGAGCTTAGCCAGAAACATCTGACTATAAAGAATAAAAACCTTTTGTGATCACTTATGAGTCTATTATCAGGTTTCTGATAAAAAAAAACCACATTGTTTCAGAAAAAATAATTTTCTTTTAATAAAAGATAAGAACATGTAATAAAACACAGGATGTAATAACACCTATGTGAAATATTTGCAAATGTTTCCCATTAGGCCTTAAAATCATACATTTGTTCTCTGTGAGCTAGTACAATGGCATGCCATGGCATCCCATAAAAGAAAGTGCCTTGTGCCTTGTAAAAAGCTTAGGTTATATATGTGTGTGTATTTCTAGAAGGTAAAATTTCAGATAAAGTATCAGCATGGTTGTGTTTTAATGAGGGCTGTGAGAGTATCTGTTCTATGCCTCTTTTTGGGTTCTAGTAGTTTCCTGACAATTTTGGATTTGTAATTGCATCACCCTAGTTTCTCCTTCATCTTTTCTTGACCTCTTTTCTATTTTATCCTTTCTCATAGTCTTTCCCTTGGACCTATCAGGGTCTGAACTTAAAGCTCTTCCTTTTAAAGGATGTTGGTTGTATTGGATTAGAAGTAGTTCTCATGACCACATTTTAACTTGTCTTTTAAAAATGCTCTATTTCAAAATGTTTTTTTTTGTTGTTGTTGTTGGGCTCTTGTTTGTTTTGTTTGCCTGTTTCCTGTTCTTGAACATAGAATGCATGGTTGGCAAACACTCTGCCACTAAGCACCTAAGGTTACATACAAATTGAGGCATTGGAATTTAAAATTTCATCATTTCTGTTTTGGAATACACACTATTGATCCACAACAGGACCTCCAAGATTCTTTTGCTAGAACAAAGCTCTATTATATGATATAATTATGTTCTTTTTTTCCTGGTCCCTCATATTCATTGTCTTGGTAAACAGTACCTTTCCTAGTGTCTTTGGCCAGCAGAATGGATTAGAAAGAAATGATGTTGGATATATATTAGGCAATGGGCTACACATTCAAATAACATGGGTTTCTGAGAAGTTCTGTGAAATGGAATTTGTTCCTTGCCTTATATTAAGTGATATAATTTCTAGAAATGTTTGCTATAACATATTTGTAAAACTCTTACATTATAGACTTGGCCAGCTTGATAAGAAACAAATGTAACATTTTTTTTAATGATTATTTACCATTTCTGTGTCTCAGTGTCCTTGTATGTAAGATGGGAATTATTATAACTTATTTCATAGAATTTTTTTGAAAATTACATTCATAATACATGAAAAGGTTGTAGGACAATGGATTTTCATAATAAGCATTAAAATATTTGTTGTTACCCTGATCTTTTTATTCTCAATATATTGTTGCCTAAAGAAAGACCTAGAATTTACTCTTAAGATACCTATATTTTATCAACTACAACTTGAATATGGATATAAGATTTATTTCAAGTTATTTCTGTTCATGGTTTGTCTTTTATTTAGTCTTTTTCCTTCCATAACTCTCATCTCTTCTGCTTCCACTGCTTACATCATCCTTCTGCCTATTGTTTATGAATTCACCACCACATACTTTTGTGATATATTTTATGTTATAGTTTGAAAAAGAATTATCTATAAATATGCCTGTCTCAATATGAAGATTATTCTACTCCTTCTTGTGCCTATGGGACACTTGGTATATAGGTGTGCACAATAAATATTGGAGGATGAAAATGAAAGCAATAGGAATAATTTAGAACCCAAAGAGCCTTCCTAATTTTTCCTTACATTTCTTAAAAGTGTTGTGTTTCCTATACATTCCCTTTTGAAAGCCTCTAGCTTTCTCTTCTTTCCTCAAGTACATAGTGTCTCCTACCATTGTGGCACAGGCACATGCTGTGCCCAGAATGACTTTGTTTGGGGGTGTTCTTCTTTATTGAACAGTAAGTTTTAAGTTATGTGTATGAACTATTTATCATCTGGTTGCCTTGCCCACCACTCAAACTTTTTCTAAACTATGGGTGTGGGGTGGTGATAGATGAGAAATATATATATATATATATACATATTATATATACACACACATATATATATATTTACTCAATGTGCTCAGATTGCTTAACATAAAATTGAAATTACAGGTAACTCTGTCTTTACCACATGCAGGTGATCTGTCTACAACTATAAAAACAAAGATGAACCCTTGGAGAAAAGACAGTACAATTTATTAATACCATTAAGCCCTATGAATCCAGCTGTGACTCAAGCCAGATCAACACATGGCCTTTCCATTAAAACAATGAATCATCTTTCATTTTTGCTTAAGCTAATTGTAAGCTAAGTTTCTATCCTTTGCAACTGGAAGAATTTTTATTAATACAAACAAGTTTCAGTTTTTATTCTCTTTAGTTGAAATATCCTATTGAAAGTCATTTAAAATTCAAGAAAATTTTTCTTCCCTTCTGTTTAGTCAGGTAGCAAAATCTTACCCTGTAATTTATTATTCATGAGTTTTTACTGAAACTAGTACAAGTAGCTGGATCTGTTATGATCAGAGGAAATTATATCCATGCAGTAAGGAGAACAAATATTTGGCTTATAAATGTGTGTAATAGGCTTGGTTGTCCTGCAATGAGGCATAAACACTGGTAAGCATCACATACATGTTTTCTGAGGTAGACTTAGAAGCTATCTTTTATCAAACTCACAGTCTAGCTAAGAAGATAAAGTATATATAAAAACCCCACAATTGTAGACCAGTACCATTGTTCATCCCGTAATGCATTTAAGGTGCTGAGATAATTAAAGGCTGGGAAGTAGCAAGGAAGAGGAATGGGAAACTCAGTGGTAGATATAGTATGGCCAAAGCAGAACAGATGAAAAGTGGAATCAAATATGTATTTGGAGCGCTAAGTCATCCATTTGATTTGGTAGGTGATTCTTACAGGGGAACAATGGGCCATGATATAGAATAAAGACTGGGGTAGCATTTCTTATGCTTGGAATGCTAGGCCAATGCTAGATTATATTTTAACTGTCTAGAATTGAGAGTATCTAAAGTATTTGGATCAGATCAGAGTTCTATTGTCACTGCAGCCATGCTGTAGATATTTCATAGTGTATGTCTATTGTGATATACTCTAGTAAATGTTAGGGTAGACACTAAATGAGGGAGTGGTGACAGGAGCTCTTGTGACATTTGAGGACTGAATTGATGAGTGTTTAGTTACAATTAGAGACCATGTGAAGGAGGGCAAGAAAGGAAGGCAAATGTAGAAGAATGGTTACAACCCTCAGTCATACTGGATGAGGAGTTAGAACTAACAGGTTTTAAGTTAGAATGGGATAGGATTAGGAAAGTTAGATATTTTAAGTGGATAAAAACTACTGCAACTGGATGTTTCTATTTTGTCACTTATTTAACATCTTTGTCTGATTGTGAAATATATGCTCCTTTATCTGAAAGAACATTTCAGATTTGCCTGTAATTTTATATCTAACATTTAGCAGGGTAACTGACCCATAACAGAGACCTAATAAATATTTTTTGAAATAATGGTTCTTTATCAGTGAAATAAGCTACAATGTAACTTATTATTTGAGCTGAAGGTTGTATATCAGTTTGGGGGAATACTATAATAATTAAATAAATTTTCATGAAAAATTATGGAGCCAATGTATTTCCAGCCTTGTTTAGATATGATTGACAAAATAGAGTGACATTTTGGCATACACATGATAATGTTTTCATATATATTTGTTTATAAGTACATAAAGAATGAAACATAACTATTATCTTAGTTTGGGTCACCACTGCTGTGATGAAACACTGTGACCAAATGAGCTTGTGAGGGAAAGAGTATTTCACTCACACATTCATATAACAGTTCATCATCAGAATCAGTGATGGAAGGAACCCAGGCAGGGCAGAAACCTGGAGGTAGAAACAGATGCAGAGTCCGTGGATGAATACTGCTTACTGGCTTGCTCTTCATGGCTTTCACAGTCTGCTTTCTTATAGAACCATCTAGGGGTGACACGGCCCACAATGGGATTGGACCTCTCATAGCAATCTCTAAGGGAGAAGATGCACTACATGTTTGCCTATAGACCAGTCTTATGGAGGCGTTTTCTCAATTGTTATTCTTTTCCCTCAGATGACTATAGCTTGTGTCAAATTGAGATAAAACTAGCCAGCTCATTGCCATTCTCAATCCAGGTAACATATTTATTACTTACATTTGTAATGAAAACATTTAAGACATGCCTAAACAACTTCCAAGTGCATGAAACATTAGAGCCTTAGAACTTAGCAACCTTCCCGTGTGTATGGTGGGCTTGGTCTTAACTCAACTGGATATGCCAGACTGCATTATCTCACCTTATGAGTCCTTACTCTCTCTGAGGAATGGATAGGGGTATATATAGTGGGAAAAGCTGAGAAAGAACTGGGAAGAGGGGAGAGGGGAACAATGATGTACCCATTTTTTACAGAAAAAATAATAAAATAGGGTTCCTAGGAAGAAGGTGTATTCTGTTTGGCCATGAAGTAACATGGTGAGTGTTGAGGATTCAGTCAAGGGTCAGACTGTCCAGAGGGAGGGTCAGGAAAGAAACAGTCTATGAAAGGTAAAGCATGCCTGGGAACAGGGTCAGCTCAAGTGCTCAGCCCCAAAGGCCTCCCTTCTCTTTTCTCACAGAACTTCTAAGTTTATGTTTAAATCTTTAACTAATTTTGAGTTGTTTTTGTGTGTGGTGTATAAATGGATGTGTATTTCCAGTTTTTGTGGAGGACCTTATGCTTTTCCCCATTGTGTATTTTCATGCTCTATCCATAGAATAAAACAGCATCTTGAGAAAAACACACATTATGCTGCCAAGTGTTATAAATAGGAAAATAGGCCATCACATGCATTGAGGAATCCAAATACATTTATAATATGCTTTTTTGCGCTGATGAATTCTTCATTGAAAAATACTATCTCAATTTTTATCATGGTACAGTTTTTTTTAAAATAAGAAATTGTAGCTCAATTCTGTTTAAACATAAAATTTTGGGCTCAGCCTCGAATTCAGGGTCTGTGTGTATTTTTTAGAAGCTATGTAATTTTGGGGAAGCTACTCTACCTCTTTGACCTTTAGTTTTATTTGTAGGGATAATACCACTCTCTTTCATAATGTGGATATGGTTATTAAGTGAGACAAATAAAAAGTTAAGTATACTGCCTGGCACAGGGCAGTACATTTTTGTTATAATCAATTTCCTGCATGAACTTTTTATAGGAGACTATACATTGCATATATCTTATACGTAATGTGCCATAGGCTGTAACTGCAGCTCTGACGTCAGGGACTTTTGTAGAACTGAATTAAGGTTTTTCTTGTTGAGGATGGTAAGTAAAAACAAGGATGAGGGGAGAACAAGTCTAGTGTTAGCAATTATTGTCTCATGGACTTTAAGTTAAGGTTTAAAAAAGTATGAAGACATAAGAATCATTTAAAATAAAACCTCTGTGAGTAAATACATTTAAGTTGAGGCACTATAAGAATACTTTAGGGAAATAAGGATGGAATTATGCAATCAAAAGGTAATCTGTACAACTGTTTCATTGAAAATACACATGTTCTAAAAGTGCTCTAGTGTATTCAACTCTGAGGCCTTTGTATAATTCTGTTGTTGGGAAAACTGGGTTGTCATTGTGCTATTATGAATTTAGGCATAATAGGTAATGTACATACACACACACATAATTTGACTGATGTAAGGACAGAGTGTGTGGCATACTTTGTTACATTTTAGTGAGATTTATTTTGGACATAGATCATGTGAATGTGTTATTTCGAAAGATCAGTGGCATTGCTGTTTCTTTTGGATGTTTCTTTCTAAAATAATACATTAATGTTATTAGTGGTAATACATTAATATGAAATTTATAGCTTATTTGGAAAAGATTTCCCCACCAATTATTGTAATTTAAGCTGAGAATGCTCATTAGTTTGCTTCTCTACAGAAGTCCCCTTTTTCTGAGCCTACACTGAACCTGTAATACTTATGGAAGAGGTAACCATAGCAACCTATATTGATGTCACAAGCTCAGGCTTCTGACTTCATTGCATAATGCAGTAGAAAGTGGATTTGCAGCAGAAACACCCTGCTCAGGAACAAGTGTCTTGATTCACAGCAAAGGGGACAAAGAGAAGCCGCAGCTGTAAGGGTTGAAGGCTGGATTGTGAGTCAGATCGTCTGAGTCTTTATTTTAACCGCGCCTCTCACTTGTTGCCTTTCTCTGAGTAATTGTGTTTACATGTGTGCACTGAGATTTGAGGCAAAAAGACTCTCTTGTCTAGGATGGAGAGAGCAGAAAAAAAAACTCAGCATAGCAAATGTTCTGTATTTATTAGAAATCTAAGTAAAGCTAAGACATCCTTAATATTTGTGAAAGAAAAGAATTACTGATGTTGTCTTGTAGGCTAATACCTAGCTCATAAAGAAAATACTGAAATGAGAGCTAACTAGGTAGGCTTTCTTTATCTTTTGTAGTAGTATTATAAAAAAAAGAGAAAGGACTGATGCTTTAATCTTAATTTCAGTAAAAATGCAAAAAAACCCATATAGATATGTCACTCTATGTAGCTATGTTTATTTAAAGGTCTTCTGTTAGATTCAATGTGAAATCAAAAGTTAATATGTGTATTAATCTATGTGATGCTCTCATCTTAGATGGTATCCATTATAATACATATTTCTCAGTTTTATTATGCAAATGTAAATCCTTATTGGAAAACAAGGGAATTGTCCTGATAATTTAAGATTAAAAAAAAATCTTAAAACTAATTATATAACATTTTTAAGAAAAAGTTAACTTTTTCATTAGATTCTGTAACGCATTTTTTTCCATTCACCCAGTACTTTTTATTATACACTAAATTTTAGAGTTGAGGTAGGAATAGTTTTATTTAAAAAGACATTGAAAGAATCAACTTGTTACTCAGGGACTCAGGTGGAGTATCACCTAGTTTAATGTTAAACATCTTAATAAAGGAAGCTATGACGCTTCATACTTCTCTTACTATCAACTTCATACATAAACTCTTTATAGCAGACTTTATGTTGCATGATCTTATATCTAGTGGTCCACAGGTTGTAGCCTCAAAACTGACTTTGGGGACATCTGCAGAACTGAATTAAAGTTTTCTTGTTGAGAATGGTGAGTAAAAACAGAGGATCCATGGGAGAATGGGAGAAAGGAGTCCAGTATTAGGAGTAGTCAATTTTTAAAAAATAATTTCTACAAAAATATTATCAGAACATACAACTTTATTACTTTAGTTCTATATTGAATATTTTCCACAAATATATAATTTTTTAACTCTTGGAAAATTTTAAGTTAATATTGAAATATGTAGAATGTGTTACAGGATTGAGGTATGTTTCTGAAAAAAACATCTTGAATTGCATGTGATGACAACTGAAGGTATTGACTTGATTCCTAAAATCTTACAAAATCATTTTAAAAGCAGAATTTAGAGAAGAGTGTTTTATAGAATATGTGAAATGCATATTAATTCTTTTAATGAAGGTGTCATATGTGTCTAATAGTCAATGCTATCCTTAATACATTCAAAAGAAATTATGTGAATTTAGTACAACAGCTTTTAACTGAGTAGGTCTTAATCATATTTACTAACATTTTGTAAAAAAAGGCAGATAGATTGATAAATTTTTAAAATTTTAAACTCAGAAGAGCAATGCTGACTACTCTCTCAACTCTACATGGTTCTTATGTCAGTCCCACTATTCCCTAAATATAGTTATTTGAACGAGCAAAGATAAAACCAAAAACACCAAAGGATTGTGATGACAGAAGAGTCTTAGATGCATATATCTGTTGTAAAGGGTTCTGGCCTGGACTTTCCAGGCTAGACCAGAGGTTTGGTCTCACTCTTGGCCCTACTTAGCCTCAAATAATCACACACAGGTTTATATCATTTTTACACTGATAGACCTAGGGCCCAGGCGTACAGTTTGCTAACTCCTTCATCTGAACTCAACCCATCTTGTTAAGCCACACAGCTTAGTACCTTTTCTCATAGCGGCATTTCCTATGCATCTCCTGGAAGTTCCGGTGACTCTGATATTTGTGTCTGATGTCTGTCTCTGCTCTGAGATGTTCCTAAGTTTTCTTAGCCTGGTAGCCATGCCTACACTTCCTGTTTGTCTTTGGCCAATCAGCTTTTATTAAACCCATAGGCGGGACAAATATTTACATTACCAGCATAATCCCACTACATATATCATCTGATCTGATACATTCAGGTGACTTTGAACCAACAGATGAATTTGAATCTCCACCATGTGCTTGTGCTTGGTGTCTTATATAGTTTGTCTTGACACTGCTCAATAACTTCCATCCAGAATCATAGCTTGTTCCAACCTCAGTGATTCTACACTATCCATCTTTCAAGTTTTGTTCTTTTGGCAAAGTTGGTGACTATAAACTAAATTTAGCTGCTGATAGTGATTCAGTTAAATTCACTTAAATTTTGAAATGTCTGGGTATGGAGAGCTTCATGGTGTTCAAAAGTAGTATAAGAATATTTATAAAACTCTGCTGAGTGACATTACTTTGAAAAGTAAAATAATTTGAAAACAAAACCAAGTTTTGATATAATGCTGTCAAAATTGTACACAGGTCTGACAGAATTGCAGAGAGGGTAAAATCAGATGCCATGCTGCTATGTATTTAGAGAAATAACATTCCTTAGTAGAAGATATACTGAAGCTAGTGTTCTCGATCTTCTTTTTCATTCTTTCTTATCCTCTGGTTCTCATTCTCTTTTCTCAACATGCAAATCATTTATGTTTATTGTTGATGCACTATGTAAAATGACTAGGAAAATCAAGGATGATACCATGATTGAACAGTGTTTATACTATATTCTGCATGTTCTTTCTCACAAAATTTTAGGCTTAGGGGACAGGAAAAAGAGCTCCACAGTACTTACTGCTCTTGCAGAGGACCTGAGTTCAGTTTCCAGCACCTATGTCCTGTAGCTTACAACTGCCTGACCTCCCATCTTAAGGGATCTATTACTCCTTTTTGGCCTCTATGTATACCCATACACATATGTGTATACTGACAGGCACACATATACCTGCACATAAAAATTTGGTTTCAGTATAAGATTCAAGCATCATCTCTTTTTTTTTTTATGAAATAGGAATCTATGCTGAACATTGATTTCCAACTCTTTTTTAATAACAATATTATGATTATATCTTTATATTAGTAGTAATTTAACTAAATTTAAGTAACATAATGTTATATTATGATAATATACATAAATTACTTATTTTTATTGTTAAATAGTCAATTCTTAGTTTATTGTTAATATCATGTATATATTAAAATGTTCACATATATAGAAGAATCTATTTATACATAGGCTTTTAACTTTCTTAAGTACACAATCTTAAACTATTGTATGACTTTTTAAATTGAAAGTTTTATTCAAATTACTTGATATATAATTGACAGGTGTTGAATTATTTTGACTGTAAAACCCTAGAAAGTGAAATTTCTAGATAAGAGGTTAGAAATTACAAGAATTTTAATACATGTTTTTAAACTTATTTCCAGAAATATATCAATTGATAATGTTATAAAAGTGAAACTCATTTTTTAAATTACTCCTAGGCATGAGCATCATTTTTAACTATAGAAAACTGTTAGAGAAAAGTAATTGTTTAAAACAAACTTGTACTGTTCTCTTGGGATCCTGTAGCATTGGACAGATTCTTGTTTGTGAATTAATTCAATTCAAGTTAAATTTTTAAACTGAAATTTTAAATCTAACACTTTGGTCTTGATTTGTTTCTTGTGGGTTTACAAGGATAACTTTTATTCAAAGGTAGCAATTGACAGACACATTCAATGTCAACTTTTGTTCCATTTAGAGGTTTGTCTTTTTATCATAGCTCTTCTTTATTGTTACCTCATATTTTTATGTCTAGAATGTGTTAATCCTCTTGTGGTTTCTGTTTGGGGCTTCATACCATCCAGTGATCACAAGGTTTTGGGGAGATGTCTCAGTAAAGTACTTACTGTGCAAGTATGAGGATTTGACTTCAGGGACACAAAAACTGGTGCGTGCCTTTAATTCTAGCTTTGGTAAGGCTGAGACAGGAGAATTTCTCATTTAGTTGTCAAGTTACAGGTTGAATCAGAGACCCTTTCTCAAAAACTAAGGTAGAAAGTGATTGACCAAGACACCTAACATTGACCTCAGAGTTTCACATGCATGTACCCTCACATTCACAAGCACACATACACGTAAACATATGTGAGATACATATTTGTCTATTTTTTCCTGATTTTTTTCACTTACTTCTGAAGTATATCTTGCTGCAACACATTGTGTTGTAAATAATTCTGGCCTGGACTTTCCAGGCCTGGACCAAAGGTTAAGTCTCACTCTCAGCCCCGCTTAGCCTCAAATCACACACAGGCTTATATTATTTTAATGCTGATTGACCTAGGGCCCAGGCATATAATTTGCTAACTCTTTCATCTGAACTCAACCCATCTTGCTCAGTACCTTTTCTCAGAGCAGCATTTCAACTTTTTCCTCTGTGTCTGCTGCCATCTCCTTGCTGTGTCTCTGGTGGCTCTGTGGCCTCTGGCTTTTGTCTCTGTTCTGAGATGTTCCTGTGTTTTCTTAGCCTGGTAGCCCCACCCACACTTCCTGTTTGCCTTAGGCCAATCAGCTTTTATTAAACCCATAGGCGGGACAAATATTTACAACATTACCAGCATAATCCCACTACAATGTTGAAATAGAGTTAAACTTAATTTGAAATATTTCTAGGTGTTTACATCCCTTTCTTTTCATAACCTGATTTTCATTGTTTCTTGGCCTCCTGCCTATGATCAAATAATATATAACAGTTCTGTATGTGGTTTCTACAATTCTATTTTGTAATGTGATGTCATCATCATATTGCTTTGCTTATTAATTATGGCTTAAAGCTTTTGATATCATTCTATAATAACTTAAAAGTAAATTAAAAATATATGCTGTTTTTCAGTGAGTATAGATAAATATCATGCCCTCTTAAGTTTGACTTGTACTTTTTATTCATGATAATAAATTTATTTTTATTTCATTTTAAACTTACGAGATTTATTCTGAATGTTATATAACAATTTGTCCAGCAAATATATAATATCATTTATTTTCTTAGAGACTACTTCTTAATTTATTCTAAATGCTACATAACAATTTGTCCAGTATAGTATCATTTATATTCTCAGAGAATACCTCATCAAATATTTTTTACATACCTAGCAAGTTAATTTTATGTTTTTAAATACATTGGCATATGTTAAGAATAATATTATAAACCAAAATATTACATCATGACATTTTCTTACATGTGCATAATGTATTTCAGTGACTAAACTCCTATTACTATTACATGTCTTTTATTTCTCCAATATCTTCTTTTAAGAATTTATTTACTTTTTAATGTTTTTAATTGAAATAGTTGCATCACTACCCCTTTCCCCCCATATACATACACTTTCTTCTCACTTTCTCCCAATTACCATCTCTGGAACCATTCCTATGCCTCCTTTACACTCAAGTTGATAGCTTCTTTTTCTTATTATTACATATATAATATATTTGTGCATATATATTATTCATAAATATTTGTGCATGCAAATACAATCTGATTAGTCTGTTTTGTTTGTGTGTATATAGTTTCAGGATCAATCTACTTTGCATCTTGCAACCAGTGAAGAAGTTCATTCCTGGGAGAGGCTAATTCTCTTTGTCTCTCTCAGAAGTCATTAGTTGTTTATAGTTATTTTTTTGTCTAGGGGTTGAACCCCATGAAATTTCCCACTTTTATGTTAGTGTTAGCATGTCTGTTAATATTGCCATTAGTTATTCCAGTCTGGATTATGCAGCCATTTCTAGGCGAGACTTCTTGGTATTCTGACTCTTAGAATCAATTCTTCATCTTTCCATTGATGTTTATGAGTCATAGATACAGGAGTTTTAATGTAGAGGTGTCTTATGGGGCTGAACTCCCCAGCATCTGTTAATCTCGGCATTTGTCTACTTCTTTTTTTGTGATGTTATCCTTTTATTGTGTGACTAATTTTTCTGAGGGAAATGTAACATATATATACTGTTTACCACCCTAGACAGAGAGCCTACAACAGACCAAAGTACAGAAACCACCAAAGTCCAGCTTTGTGAAACAGAAAGTTTTAAGGGAGTTACTTACAGGAGTATGGATGAGGAGTTACAGGATCAGAAATGACTCAAGGATAATTTTATCACCAAAGACCACCACACTATGTATGACAGCTCATGAAAGCTATTAGGTAACCTGTATCACATTGCACAGTCTACAGGCATCTCAATAGTTTGGATAGTGCCCTTACAGATGACTTGGTTTGTCTAAACCTTGTTGGAGATGCTGGGATGGTTCCTCTTCTGTGAAAGTGATTCTCAACAAACTTAGCTATTTACTCTTGGAGAAGGAGGAGCCTAGTGATTCTGCTCTATTTTGAACTGTTCACTTTCTGTCCTAATGAGCTTTCCTAGAATGTTTTAATCCCACAGGAAACACCATTTGCTGTAAAGAGAGGCTTCTTTAAATTAAACTTCTTTCTGCTTTTATATCTTTTTGTTTTTCTTGTGACCTGTTGGGTTTTATTAAGACTATTTGCGGAAACAGAGATGAGAGCATAAATGCCAAATAAAGGATTATCCCACTGAATAAAATGTTTCTCTCTCATTTTCTCATCCCATCTTCTTCCCCTTTCTCTCCTCTTTTCTTCCCCATCCCCACCTCATATCAACCATTAACTGTAGATTCTCAAGGAGAGGTAGACTGCTGTGTGCTCTTTCTGCTTCCCTGGTAGGGCATTGACAGGCTCAATTTATTTTATATCTTGTGCAGGTTTCCATAGCTACAGTTTTATTGTTTTTTTTCAACTCTTAAAATTTAATGGACTGCATTTAAATTGATAGATATTCTAAGGTCAAGCTACTTTCACATGGGCATAAATTCAACCCAGTCATGATAGCATCATTTACTACACTTCTGGGTTCAAGTTAATGACATTGTATTTACAATTTTCTGGCTAATTTCCAGAGATATTTTTCCAGTTTTTAATTTTTGACATGAGCATCATGTGAAAAAATGTTCTGGAAGTCTTCCCTATGTCTTTCCTCCAGAAAAATACATTTTGTCTATTATCTGTGGCTCAATGTCTGATAAATTTTCAATAGATCAGTGTGGGCTGATTTTGTAATTGTTTTGAAAGACATATGAGTTTATGCATGATAGTAGAATTGCCTCTAATACTGTAGGAACTGTTGTTCTTGCTTCTTTGAGGAGAAATGGAAGATTATTTAAATTAATTATTTGAACACCTAGCAATTACAGATTTCTTCAAGTTTTCTGTTTTTGTTCACTAGTTTTCTTTGGTAACGTGCACTTTTTCTAGAAATGTACCCATTTTTTGTATGTATTTGATTACTTTTAAAATGCCTACTTTACATTTTTCTTTTTAATTTTGCTTAGTTTATTTTCCAGTGCTGTAGATTAAATGAGGGGCTGACACATACTGGGTAAAGAATATTCCTATGCTGCTTGTATCTCTAGTCCTTGTCACTAGAGATGATACATAGATTTTAGTGTTTTGTTTAAAAAAAAATCAAATTTTGGCTTTGTTTATTGCTCCTTTTGTTTTTTTGCTGTCTAATAAACTACTGGAAAAAATTAGTGGCTTAACATAACCAGTTTCATCAGCTCTCATGGTTTTGGGGATGAAAAGAACTCAAGTAAACTTTCTTTGTTCCATGTGACACTGATTATGTCTATTGGTAGTATTCAGATGGTGCTGTTAGGTTCAGATAGCCCAGGACAATTTCATGCCTATGCCTGACCCTTTGGTGAGAACATATGGAGGGCTGAGAGCATAGCTCCCTCATTCCATGTAGCACAGAGCTTCCTTTGTCTCTTGTCCTTCTGAAGTGTAGTGCCATACTTCTACTGTTGCAACCAATCCTACAAGTTGGTTCCAGGGGACAGAAAGTAGAAACTACAAGTCTTCTAAAAGCCTAGATATACAACTGTGAGAGCTCCATTTCTGCTATAACCTTGCTCAAAGCAGCCACACATCTTAGATTTCTAAGAGGGTCAATAGATCCCTCTTCTCAATGGTACGAAATGCAAAGATCTAAAGCCTTTTCCATCTGATTGCATCAGTTTATCCTCTACAGGGTTTAGTTCTTTATTTTGGCAATCTTTTCTTTATTTATACTTTGACTTCTCTGTTTATGTTGTTGGGCTCTACATCCCAGCTTCTTAAACTGAAAGCCTAAGCCGTGTTTCTCCTCCATCTCTTCCTCCTCCTCCTTTTCTCCTATTACTCATTTTATGTTTTTTCTCTTTAATTCTGAAACAGGGTCTCCATTACCTAGGTTAACATTAAAATCACTATGTAGTTGTAGACAGTCCTGAACTACTAATCTTCCCAATCTTCCAGTATCTCCCAGCCTTGTGATTGGATAACAGGCATGTGCCACCACCATTCCTTCGACCATTTCTCCTCCCAATACAAGTAGAAAAGGGTAAGATTTTTTTTCTTTTGCATTATTATTTTTACTGCCATCAAGAATGGCATTCATCAATATTGATAATTTGTTCCTCATTCAATTACAGGTTGTATCATTGTTCCATTATCTTCTCTGTAACTGCTCTTTTTTTTCTGGTTGCTTTGAAAAAAAAATAAAACCTCTGCACTTTCTAATTCTCTTCCTGGCTCTATCTAAGATGCAAACTAATCCTTCTAAGAAAGTTTGTAGGGCTGGAGAGATGGCTCAGTGGTTAGGAGCACTGGCTACTCTCCCAGAGGACCTGGGTTCAATTTCCAGCAACCACATGGCAGATCAAAACTGTCTGTAACTTCTGTTGCAGAGATCTGACACCTTCATACCAATGCACATAAGTAAAGCTAAATAAATTTTAAAAAGAAAAGAAAGTTTGTTATGATTTTTATTGTTTTTTTATTCTAACTTTTTTTTAAATAAAACTTTTGAGTTTGAAGTCTGGTCTACATAGTGAGTTTCAGTATAGGCAGAGTTACACAGAGAAACCTTATCTCAGAAAATAAAACAAACAACAATAACACACATTTGCTTCATATTTTAAGAACTTTATCTTTTTTCTCATTTTTGAAACTTCTTTCTTTAGGTATTTGATCTATATTTTGTTTATTTTACAACTATTGGGTTTCTCAACATGCTTTTTTTTTTTTTTTTGCTTTTCTGTTGATTTTGATTTATGGTGGTGTGATTTCAGTGCCTAATCAGTTTTTACGGTGACTTCATAATCTAAGGGGCTCTATGGAGTTAAAAATGTATTTATCATTAACTGTTTCTCTTTGGTGAGATCAGATAGCATTCAAAGGAGAATCAAGTTGGATTTCCATAAATTGTACTTGAGAAAAGAGGACCTGAAAATGCAGGATTTATGAATGAATAAATTTATTTTGATTTGGGAAAGTTGGGAATACAATGCCATATTTACTTCAAAAGATTACCCCTTTTCTCATGAGGAAGAAATACAGTGTAGACAGCTAGAGACAAGAGGGAGTTCATAGTGTGAACTATGACCAGGTTATGCAGAGCAGCTGAAACCTATCTTCCTTCCTTCCATTCTTCCATCCTTCATTCCTTCTTTTCTTCCCTTCCTTCCTTCCTTCCTTCCTCCCTCCCTTCCTCCCTCCTCCCTCCTCCCTCCCTCCCTCCCCCCTCTCTCTCTCTCTCTCTCTCTTTCTTTCTTTCTTTCTTTCTTTCTTTCTTTCTTTCTTTCTTTCTTTCTTTCTTTCTTTCTTTCTTCTAGCATGGTCTTACACATCAAGGCAAGTACTTGACCACTGAGCCATACCCCAGTGCCTGAAGCCCAGTTTTTAATGAACTAAATATTCTTGCAAATGGCTAAATTAAGATGGTGAGTAGGATCTTGAAACCTATTTCTCCAGAGACTTAAGTATGAGTAGGTTAATAAATTTTCACTGATGTTGTAATTACCACTAATGAGATTCTAAGGACCTAGCCCTGTAGACTTAATGTTATAATATGCAGCAGTATTTATTGTTACATTATCTTATCAATACTACATTTGCATTATTGAGTTTCATAGTCTAAATAGGCTGTGATCAGCATTTCCTTCTGCATCAGACAACGCTCGTGAACTTGTTTGTGGTTTTTCAGCTTCTTGTGACTAGTTTCAAAAGGTGTTGCTGAGAACAAGTTAGCATAGTCTAGATTTTCTAGTCTAGAATTTCATCTAGATGAGTGATTTTCAACCTTCATAATGCTGTGACTGTTTAATACAGTCCCTCATGGGTGGTGACACCCAACCCTAAAATTATTTTCACCCCTACTTCATATCTGTAATTTTGCTACTGTTATGAATAGCATGTAAGTACCTATGTCTTTTTGATGTTCTTGGGTGACCTCTGTGAAAGAGTCATTTAACTCCATGGGTTGGAAATTGCTGTGCTAGAGGGTCCAAAACATTTGCATAATGCAATTTTTTCTTTTATTGTCTAATTAGATCTTGTGATGGTCTCAAAGAAAATGACCCCCATAGAAAGTGGCACCATTAGGAGGTATGGCTTTGTTGGAGTAGGTGTGGCCTTGTTGGAGGAAGTACATCACTGTGGAGGTTGGATGTCAGTTCTCATATATGATTAAGTTACCATCAAGTGTCTCTGACCACTTCCTGTGAGTCAAGATGTAAGGACTCTCAGCTCTTGTACAGCACCATGTCTGCCTTGCTTCCCACCATGATGATAATGGACTAAACTCTGAACCACAATTAAATGCTTTCCTTTATAGGATTTGCTGTGGTCATTGTGTCTCTTCACAGCAATAGAAACTCTAACTAAGACAACTCTTCATTTTTAAAGCTTTGACCTTTCTCTTCTACTTTTTCCCCAGCGAGAAGGCATTTGCATGCCAACTATGTGCCAAGTATTGGGCTAAGTTCTTTGTATAGTTTATCTCATGAGAAATTGATAAAACTGTCAAGAATCATTATTACACCAAGTGTACATGTAAGGGACTGAAATTTGGATGATTCCATCAGCTAGAAAGTAAAGAAGCTGGCTGGGTGCCAGCAAGTTAACTGCAAAGCCTCTTTCCATCTTACAAATGTTGTAAGAGATTTTTGGACCCGTTTAGGCCTGAAGTTTGGAACTTGCCCACAGTGGCTTTTTCCCTAAAAGAAATAAATCAGATGCTTATATTAATTTTATACTGTTTGGCCTATGTCTCAAGCACATTACTAGCTAGCTCTTTTATCTTAATTCAGTCCATTTCTAGTATTCTGTCTGCCACATGGTCCAGCCTGTGGCTCACCTGGATTCCTTACATG
>PVIH01021489.1:0-29625 GCA_004025045.1 Sigmodon hispidus | reverse complement strand
CTGGGTGAGGCAACCTTCTTTCCTTATCTATCTGTCTGGCCTTTCACTCTGCCAGAGTAACTTTGGGTGGAGTGCTAGGAGAGTAACCTTCTGCTTATCTTTTGCTCCCCTCTGAACCTCTATCTCATTTCTCCACACATTATGGCTTTCAGGCTAGCCTAGACTTGTCCAAAAGGACTTCCATTTTATGCTCTTTACACTTGATGGCATATATAGCTTTTTAAAAGGACTTGAAATTTTAATCATGAGTATATGTGCCTAGGGGGATATGGCATGTACAGATGTATTCAGGGACCCTAACAGTGTTAGATCTTCTGAACCTAGAGTTCCCTACAGCTGTGAGCTGTCTGCTGTGGGTGCTAGGAACTGAACTTGGGTCCTCTGCAGGAGCAGTAAGTGCCCTTAATTCCTGAGCCATCTCTCTAGCACCTGCTTCCAAAGGCCAGGGAGACACCTTAGTAAGTAAAAATGTTTGATGTGCAATTATTAAGGCTCTTGAGTTCATAGCCTAATACTCATGTAAAAATCTAGGAATGGCCTCATGATTATCTGTAACCATAGAGCAGGGACAGGTGAATTGCTGGGGCTTGCTGGCCATCAGCCTAGCAAAAAACTGGATTCCAGGTTTCAGGAGAGAACTGCTTCCAAGGAAATAAGGCAAATAAAAGCAAGAGAGCAGGATACTGAAAGGACCTGAATTCATTCTGGGGGCAGGGCCCAGGTCTGCGAGTGAACCCCACAGAAGCCAATGGATTCAAGCCAGAAAACTCCAATGGCTGCTGTGCCTTACCCCTTTGCCCAATCCTGGAATGCCAGGGTGTGTCGCATCTTGCTTACATATGTTTTGTTTTAAAGACCCTCCACCAGTCGGACCTCAGGGTTCTTAGCCTTTCCACTGCGCTGGAACCAGAGTATCAACCCAGGTTCATGGGAACCTGTATGCAACAAAATCCTTGTGCCCCATGTTACAGCGTGTCCAGCTTCCCTGATGGCGATCATGGAAATTCTTACATGCAGGCATGACAGATACTTGATTCCCTTCTCTAGTCTAAACATGTGCACAGGTGTGTACACCCATACAGACCTGTTAGCAGACACTATACACACACACCACTAATACACTTGCTTTTCTGATGTTCTTCTCATTTTTTTATAGGCACTTCCTACTTAACAGACATTGTGTGGTGGGCTGGCACAATTGCAAGTAAGTGTTTTGTATATTAAAGATTCTGATTCTCTCATGTATTTCTAAAGTCAGTCATTCATCTGGGCAGGGCTAAAGGGCAGGGTGAGTGTGGCTCTGAAGGTCATCCAATACTTCCCACTCTCCACACTTCAGACTCACTCTCTTTTCCTGTTGTCCTTTCCTTTGTTGGAAGAAAGTAGATGAGAAAGTGTGGAATGCTGACCTGGGAGAAGGAGGCAGAGGCTCCGGCTTCCCACCAGGTCAGTAGCTCTGGGTATGGAGAGATTAAAGCCATTTCTCCTTCCCCTGTCTGTAGCAGAGCTGATGCATTTGATGCACCACCATGCTCAGGCTGTCTCGTTTCATAAGCACAGTTGATTTAACTAAGAAGTTTTTTTGCCTCAAAGGACAGATCAAAACCATGTGCTATAATTTAAGATAATAAACTAGTAATAAACTATAAAAATTTTAAAGACCATGTGGTTTGTCAGATATTGTCTTTTAATCAAAATGTTTTGTATCTGAGGCTGAGTCTGCTCATTGGGGAACCCCTTTTAAGCTCTGCTTAAGTGGAGCATCTGGAGTCCTGTATAACCTACCTCTGGCCAGCTTCTCACACTGGAGCAGGTCTGAAGTCACTTGAAGGCAGTTGGAAAGCTCTGCCCAGTTTGTTGAGCAGAGAATGATTTCTGGGTGTTAAGTTGCAGGTAAAAGCATTAAGATTCTTTGATGTACTGTTGTACAGTGTCTGTAGATACTAAAACTACTATGTGTATTATAAAAATAGGAGAAAACATTTTGAGTGTTGGCACTATAAAGCAATGAAGAATGTTTGAGTAGGTAGTTATATTTAACATGATTAAAATAATATACAACACATGCATGTGTCCAAGCATTACATGGTACTTCATGTACTACATTTATGTTACATTTTGTCAAATAAATAAGTAAGAATGTAAAAGTAAAAAATATTTTAAGATAGAATTTAAAGAATGGAAATATATTCAGTATTGTTCTTGTGACTATGGTAATACTGGGCATTTCCATAGAGAGTTGAGACTACTCCCCAGACCAGTGAAGTTTTACCATTGAGATTTGTGAACATGTAGATTTGCTTCCTTAGAATTGGTGCAAAAAAAATCCTTTTAGAGCAGAATCTTACAAAATCTTAATAAGTGATAAGGGAACTTGGTAATAACAAGTGATATCCTTGTGATTCTCTTGACAGTGGCTGTTGGGCAGATTGGAAACTTCCTAGCTTACACTGCTGTCCCTACAGTCCTGGTGACTCCCCTGGGTGCACTTGGAGTACCATTTGGGTGAGAACTGACATTATGTTTTGATAGTTAATATTCAACTTACATAGGAAAAAAACCTTTTTGTTATAAATGTTTCTGTTAAAAAATAAAATTGTTGATGAAGATACGTCTTTTGTACTTAAGAGTTCATATTTTCATTTTAAGTCTTTAAATGTATTTTTTCTTTTTTCATTTTGTTTTGTTTTTGTGGCAAGGTTTCTCTGTGTAGCCCTGGCTGTACTGGAAGGTGCTTCTGTAGGCCAGGCTGGCCTCAAACTCACAGAGATCCACCTGCCTCTGCTTCTTGAGTGCTGGGATTAAAGGCATGGACTACCATGCCCAGTATTCTTTAAATATATTTCTGTGTAAAGAACTCACTTTTTTGTATTTTGAGTTCTAGTTTATTTTTGCTTATCAATGAATCTGCTGAGTTGTACCCTCCTGGGCTTTGCTCTGGAAAACTTCTTAGAACCTAGAGTCTTCCTAATACCGTGCATGTTACTCTGAGAAATCTTGGTATAAATGTCAGTTTGTGCTTTATTTATGTGGACATGCATTTCCCTAGCTCATTCCAGTAAGCTACAGAAGGTGGGGTGCATGACATGTGGGCATCAGTACATGTGGAGAGCCTTTGCCATCACAGTCTAGCACATGGCTACTCTGTGTGATGAGTAAGAACTTTGGGATTCACTGTGGTTAGGGGTAATCTAAGTGGGATCTTGCACACTCCACTTGGAGTTTTATGATTTGAAATACCTGCTTGTGACAAGAAGTCAGGGCTCCAGGGACTGGGAATAAGAGCAGGCTTACTGTCCAGTTATCCAGTTATGGATGGGAGTAAAGATTTAGAGTGCCAGCTGCCAGAAGTCACCCTCTTTATTAACCTGGTGACCTATGCCATTTTTTTCTTCTCTTCCTGGCCGAGAATAGATTTTTTAAAAGCAAAAAACAAAACCTCCAAGGTTTTAATTTTGGTTTATACTTCTATAAGCTACAAGTACAAGGTTGAGTACAAGTACAGCCCTTTTTCTTTAATTTTTTTTTTCTTTTGGGTATGTAGCCCTTACTGTCCTGGAACTTGTTACATAGACCATGCTGACTTTGAATGTACAGAGATCACCTGTCTCTAGCTCTCAGGTGCTAAGATTAAAGTTATGTAGAACCATATCTGGACAAAGATTTATTTTTTATTTATTTTTAATTACGTGTGGTCTGTGTGTGGGTATGTACACATTGAGTGCAGGTACCCAAGAAGTCCAGAAGAGGACATTGGATGTCCAGTCATGAGCTGCCTGTCAGTACTGGAACTGAGCTTTGGTTCTCTGGAAGAACAGTATGTGCCCTTTCCCCTAAGCTGTGTCTCCTCAGCTCTAAGCAACCCCATTTGTGAGGCCAACAAACTACTTCATTTCTTGGCAGAAAACCAATGGGAACACCCACAGAGCAGTTCCATGGTATAACAATTGATTCAGTGGCAACTAATCCAGTTCTGTGAGAGCTGCTTTAATCTCTTTTAGTTATGTAATCACCTTTTAAAGTCAAATTTCAACAACATTAGTATTTGTGGGGGGAAAGCACATCCAAATATTTGACTTACTAGAAAAATGTTTTTTATGAGACCTTTACAAGTATATCAACATAACCTGTTACTAAGGTTCCTTGTACCTTTGTAGACAATGATAATGTTAATAGGAGATAAGATAAATAGCTGTGATGACCCCCAGCACTTAGGAGGCAGAGGCAGGCAAACCTCTGTGAGTTTGAGGCCAGCCTGGTCTACAGAGCTAGTTTCAGGACAGCTAGGGCCACACAGAGAAACCCTGTCTTGAAAAACAAACAAACAATCAAAAAAGGCAATGTATTAATAAACAGTATAGAGGAGAAATAAGAACTGTTTCATTATGTTGACTTCAGCCAGCCAGACCTCAATCCTCGCAGAGAAGAGTCTCTGCAATAAATGGATTTATTTGCCTTAAATTCATTTTAAGATTCTGTAGTCTAGGGGCTGGAGAGATGGCTCAGCAGTAAAGAATATTTGCTGCCCTTTCAGAGCTCAGTTTTGGGCACCTATATGGCTGCTCAGACCAGCTGTAAGTCCAGTTTCAGGGTATCTTTAACAATGTTATGCCATCTGATAACTCTGTACTCAGGTAAAACACTCATACACATAAAAATAAAATCTCAAAAAAAATTCTGTGGTCTAAAAACCATAATTTGCTTTTCACATGTAACTTTGAAAATAGGTTTTTACCACATGGTTCTTATCCATACATATGCTTGCTATTAATATTGTTTGATGTCATTTTGTATTTTGGGTGTCCCAGAAAGCCTGGGAATGCAGGAATGGTGCTTATGCCTGAATCAGTCCTCAGCTTTTCCAGTCAGTTTCTATGAAAGATAAACTGATTCTGTGATCTTTAACATGACACATTTAATGTGTCCGTCAATCCTCATGGTCTTTTATAGTTAGGTAACCCACTGCTTCAATTCTGCAAGAGGTGTTATTCACCCAATGAAGAATAAGGCTTCTCCCCCTGTGGTTTTAGGGATTAAATATAGAAATATGTGATGCTTCAAGAAATATACTATTGAGTTTTTTAAAAATAGATAAATCAAATTAAATTGGAAGAAATCAAAGATGACAAAGTATATGTGGACATGGTTTATAAAAAGTTCTGTTGATAATGGGTGAATTTCTGGATTTACAAAGGACAGAAAGGAATATGATACAAGAAAGAAAACCAGTTTATATTTTTGAATAGAACAGAGAACCCCCCCAATAGGTTTACTTTTCTGTGCAACAGTTTAATACATGATAAAGTAATCATTACAATATATTTTAAATAGAGGTTTTAGCAAACTTATTTGCAGATAATTTCCAAATTACAGAAAATCATCTTAATTAATATTAAAGGCCTTCACTTGGATACATCTCTTGTGGATACTTTCTCTGTTCTTTAACTCTGACTTTTTCTAATCAGGGATTTTTGCCCCTGTTGGCATTTGAGGCCACATAGTTCTTTGTTGAGTGCATTGAGGGGAGCTCTGTCCTGTACACTGTAGGTTGCTTAGCAGCATCCCTGGCTTCTGTCTATCATATGCCATTAGCATAGATTCCCCTCCCCAAAATTTCCCTAATAAACAAATCAATTCATATGTTCAACAATACAAACAGACACAGGCTGGCAAAGGCATTTGTCAAAAAGTCAAATTACCCAAGTTGAATCCCTGGAACCCACATGTGACATGCATACCCCTTCTAGAAAATATTTAAAACAATTTTAAAAAGAAGACATAGTATATTTTCTGAGTAGTAACCATGAGGATGTTGAAAGAGCTATCTATCAGACAAAGCAAATTGTATAAAACAAACAAATGTTATTGAAGAACCTTTTATAATAAAGTGGTCAGTTCATCTGGAAGATTCAACAGTTAAACAAAATATGCACATAAAGCAATTTCAGAATATGAGTAGCCAAACTTAACAGGAAAAAAGTGAGAGATTCTAGAGATGGCTTCACAGTTGAGAGCACTGGCTGCTCTTCCAAAGGACTGTTTGGTTCCCAGCATGCACATGGTGGCTCACAGCTATCTATAATTCTAGTCCCAAGGGATCTGACATCATCTTTTGGCCTCTTCAGCCACCAGACATGCACGTGATTCACAGACATACATGCAGGTATAACCCATACACATACACACACACACACACAAAAAAAAAAAAAAAAAAAATAGGTAAAAAATACTTAATGTTCATGAGGACAGTAGAGGGTGTGAATGTGATAAAAACATGTTATTATAGACAGGATCAGGAGCGCGGTTTTCATGACTGCATCATTGGTTTCGTAAGAGGGAAAGACCTGAACTTGCACACTTGATCTGTCTTGCTGTGACTTCCTCCACCGAGCTCTGTAAGATGCTAAGCAGATTCCTGTGCTATGCCCTCAGACACTCAACCCACAGAATTGATCTAAATAAACCTGTTTTCTGTAAATTACCTAGTTAGTATACTTACTTATAGCTACAGAAAAAGGACTAAGAAAATACTATAATTACTAAAACCAGAAATAAAGTAGGGATGTTTCTACAACTATACAGAAATGAAAGTAATTATATGACATTAGATTATTAAAATAAATGGACACATTCCTAGAGAGCCTACTAAAACTGTTTTAGAAAAAAAAACCCATGAATTTCTACCTTCTAATTTACAAACAACAAAACCAAAACAAAGCAAAAAACAAACAAACAAAACACCACAGCACTCATTTATGATTATAAAACCAAGAAATTAGGTAGGAGGTAGTTTATTACTATGTCCATTTAGCAGATTGATAGTACCAGGTTTTAGCCACACATAGTTTTTGTTTGTTTTGTTTTGTTTTGGCCCAGTTAACTGTTCTAGGCTTGAGTTTCATCTCGTGGTACAGAAAGTAGTTGGTTGCTCCCATATTATCTTTGCCACTGTTACTCCAGTGGGTGTATCCTACCAGGTCAGTCATTATTGTGCCTCGAAGTGTTCATATATGGGTTAGACTATTGTTTTTCTTTCCCTGTGGAATGCATGGCACCTTTCAGTACTGATGACTTTTGGGAGAGGTGGACTCACTTTTCATAAAGCAGTATTAAATGTACTCAGTTGGTATTAAATTAAAGGGATGGGAGAAAGGAGGAAATGGGGTGTGTGGGGAGGGAGAATGAAAAGATGATACTGGGAGAGAAAAGCTGGGGGGTGGGGGAGGAATTAGAGAGGAGAGAATTTAGGGAGTATACTAGATTCAAACATAGATTTAATGGATGGATATTAAATAAAGGATTTAATAAAAGTACAAATTTTATATTCAGTAGCACTAATATAGCTAAAATAGGAATAAAGTTCACAAAAGAGGGGCAGTCACACTCTGAGAACTATGGAAGTCTTTTGTAATCATCAAACAGATACTAGTGCCAGTGGATATTTCTGAGTGGATTTAAAGGAGATGTAGTAAATGTCCCATATTTACAGACCAGAGAAAATAATATTATCACATGGCTGTATTCTAAGGTTTATCTTTAGGTTCAGCACAATTCTATCAAAGACCCATCTGAAGTCTTCATAGAAATTGATACACTGTCTTTAATATTTATATGCAGATAGAATAAAACTATAAATAGATTAACAATCTTGAAAATATAAAGAGGGGCTGGAGAGATGGCTCAGCGGTTAAGAGCACCATCTGCTCTTCCAGAGGACCCGGGTTCGATTCCCAGCACCCACATGGCAGCTAACAACTGTCTGTAGTTTCAGTTCCAGGCAAACACCAAGGCAAATAAATAAATAAAGTTAAAAAAAAAAAGAAAATATAAAGAAAGCTGGAGGAATTTCAAAGCTTCTTTTAAAATCCAATAATCAAGGTGGGTGTTGTGACATATGCCTGTAATCCCAGGTCTTGGGAGGCTGGAGCTGGGTGTTGTGATATATAACTGTAAGCCTAGGTCTTGAGAGGCTGAAGCTAGGTGTTGTGATATATAACTGTAAGCTGCACTTGGGAGACTGACACATGAGGACTTTATGGCTGACATGAGCCTGGACTTAACAGTGAGTCCTTGCCTCAAATAAAATAAATACAACAATAATCATAATATAATACTGGGTTAAGGACAGGCATGCAAATCAGTGAAATAGGATTGCAATTTCAGAGAAACACTGATAGTCAGTTAACTCCTTGCCAGAAATACTGAACTAACAGTATAAGAAAGAATAGGTTTTTCAAAGGATGACACTCAAGGGCTAGGGCTGTAGCTCTTATGTGTCCAGTGTCAGTTACTCAGTCTTGTTCTAAGCACGTGAAAGGCCCTATGTTTGAGCCCAGCTCTACCAGAGTGAAGAAACCAAGCAGACTGCACCAACTAACAGGATACAAGCATGCAAAAATTTCAATTTCACCACACAAAAAGTAACACAGAATACGTCAGAGAGAGCTCCGGCAAACTCCTAGAAGAAAACAGTCTAAATCACTATGATTCCAAGATCCCATGAAGAAAAAAATAAACCAGATACAAAACAAAACAAAACAAAAAAAAACCCTCTGTGCTTCAGAGACATGAAGGTTGAGGGAGACTTGTTTGGGATGTTCAGGATGAGTAGCAGGATGGAACTGGGGCAGACATAGTCAAGATACATTGTATCTTGTATGAACTTGCTAAAGAATACATTTGTGAGCCTGTGAAAAGGCTCAGTAGGTAAAGACAAACCTGATCTTTACTGCCATCAGATTTGCTGCCAAACCCGATGGATAAACTAAGTTCAGTCCTAGGGTCCACAGGGTGCAGGAGAAAATGGACTCCTAGAAGTCATCGTCTGACTTCCAGATGCGTACTATAGAATGCATGCTCACACGTGCACACACACTATATGTTTAAAAACAACTGTACTTCACAGGTTGCCATCAAGAAAGAAAATTCAGAATAGGAAACAATGTTTCTAATTATGTATATAGTAAGAAACTTGTACTTTGGCACCACATGAAACTCCTATAACTCATTAGTAACCAGATTTTGTAAGTGGCTATTGCATTCTGGTCTTTTGCAGTGGAATAGGAGGTGATCTGGCCTTGTGGTCCAGGGTCATTGTCTTGCTGTTTTTGTTCATGGCAACCACTTTCAACCATGGCACCATGGCATGGTCTGACAGTTGTCCTAGGCAAACCTAAGTCTGGTTTCTGTCCTGTGACCCTCCCTCTTTTCTCATTCCTGATTCTTAGGTCAGCAGCATTGTCCCCTATCTTAATTACTTTTCTATTGCTGTGACAAAACAGCTTGATCCAGGCAATTTATAGAATAAAGGGTTTAATTTGGCTTAAAGTTCCTGAGGGTTAAAACCGCAATCGCAGAGCAAAGGCACAGCTGAGAGGTCTTGTCTTGATCCATAAGCAGGAGGCTAGAGACACACTGGGAAGGGCTCAAACCTTTTAAAATGTCAGAGCCCTCCCTCCCCCAGTATCACACCTCCTCCAGCAAGGTCACACATTTCCAAACAGTTCAGCAGCTGGGGACCAAGCAGTCAAAAAACATGAGACTGTGGGCCATTCAAAATACCCTAGCTTAGATTTAAGATGTAGTTATATTTTTCTTACTATATTGTGTCAGCAATGTTGTTTATTTTCAAACTGGACTGCTAGGCTTCCTTCAGGACAAAACTGCAGATACAATGTAATATACTCTGCATACTATACATAAAGTAGTATAAGGTAGGAGGTAGGAACTTCAGCCTATGGGCATTTATGTCCAGTGTTGGCATTCAGAAAAGGATGATCCTGAGTACAGTACTTTGACATGGTGGGCCTTCAAACTGTGGTCTCTCACTCATGCCTTCCTGCTCCTGGTCTATCCAGTCATCTTTCATTCTCCTTATTTCCCAAAGAACTTTCTCAGAAGTTCACTTATATGACTGAAGACTTTTTTTTTTTTTTTTTTTTTTTTTTTTTTTTTTTTTTTTTTTTTTTTTTTTTTTTTTTTTTTTTTTTTTTTTTTTTTTTTTTTTTTTTTTTTTTTTTTTTTTTTTTTTTTTTTGCAAAATAGTTGTACTCTCAACTCCCTCCTTAAGTAATTCTTCTAATAAGTAGGGAGGGATAGCCACTGGAAGAGAGTTGAATAAGTCCCAGGTCATTACCTTGCCCTCACACCCTGATTGTCTGCTTTTCTAAGAAAGCTGAAAAGATGAACTGATTATCTGCAAAAGACAATTGTTTTTGTCCTTTATTTACCTGTGATTTGTTACCTACCTCCTCCCAGAGCTGAGAGGAGCTGTCCCAGCTGCTTAACCAGCTATATATACTACAACAACAGTGTCTCCTGTGAAGATAATTAAGCTTGAACCATCTGACCTTAATTTTTTAAAAAACCTTTTCTGAGTTTTCTTAATTAATTTTATAGTTGGGACCCAGGGTAAAGCCCCTTTCACACATACCTGTCACTCCTTTGTCCTCTTTTACCCCTACTCCCCACCCTCTCTAGCCACCCTTCCCTCAAAACAGCCCTCCCTTCTGCTGTTTGTGACTTCCTCCTGTCTCCATGCTTGTTCACTTCAGACCTCCTCCTTCCCTTTCTAATGACTTAATTTCCTAGTAATAACATAGCTGGAACATGCTGTAGAGCCTAGCCATTGGCCGATATGTATGATCTGATGAGTATAGTGGTGCAATACTTGACAGGCTAAAGCAGGAGGAGTGCCTTAAAAGTCCCAGGCCAACCTGGGCCCACAGTGCGATTCTATCTCACTGTTTCCTTTTTCCTAAAAAATACAAATGATAATACACACTAATTTTAGGCACACTTTTTCTTGTTAATTGTCCATTGTCACTTCATTTCAGCCAGAATAAGGGACATTTCTCCTGCTTCTTCATTAGCTTTCTAGTCTTAGCTTCAGTGGTGATCCTGTAAGGGGCCTTATGAATGTATTTATTTTTATTTTATGTGAATTGGTGTTTTGCCTGCATGCATAACTGTGTAGGAGTGTCAGATGTTGGAATTGCAGTTGTTAGCTGCCATGTGGATGCTGGGAATTGAACTCAGGTCCTCCGGAAGAACAGTCAGTGCTCTTAACCACTGAGCCATGTCTCCAGCCCGTCAGGGGCCTTATATGTTAAAGAAAATGATCCAGTATATCCATGAACCTGTTGTACCTTGCTCCTAAATGTTCATGTTTTCTGACTATCTTCGACATAGATAGCAATAATGTAGGAATTACCTAATGGATATTCAGTTTTTCAGTATGGGTTGAATACTGACATTATAAAAGGAAATAAGAGATGAAACACATTAATGTTTTATGAATTTATACATTATTTTTATTTAAAAACAGTACTATATTTTTAAAGTTTTGAGTAGTAGTATCACCACCCATATTTCTTATTTCATACTTTATTTACTGTTATAATTTTTGTATTTATCTTTGGTTTTATATATATGTGTGTGTATATGTGTGTGTATGTGTGTTGTTTGCTTTTATAAATGAGGTAATATTTTTATCTTTTGTCAATCATAAGACTTCCTCTTCTACTCATGTATATCTGTGAGATAATTAGAATATTACACAGTAATGTGAGTTAAAATGTTATAAACTACATATTAGCTCTGTATCAACATGATGTGAAAACCCAATAGTGTTGAGGTACAACTTCAGTAAGTCTCTAATGGGAACACTGATTTTTCTATTTGTAAAAACTAAGTGATGGGCTAGGTGTACATGTTGCTCAGTGTTAAAGCATGTGTGGAGCCCTGAGTTTGATTCTTAGTGCCAAAATACAAATAAAAACATTAAAAAATAAACCTCAATGAAAATAAAATACATCTAAAAACAAAGTATGAGTTTTCTAGGTAAAGTATCTTTAATTAACAGAAACAAGTCATATAGTTTGATTTAAACTGTAATGATTTCTTTTATTTAATTGAAGGTCCATTTTAGCTTCTTATCTTCTGAAAGAAAAACTCAACATCTTGGGCAAGTTGGGGTGTCTGCTAAGCTGTGCGGGTTCTGTTGTGCTGATTATCCATTCCCCAAAGTCTGAGAGTGTGACAACCCAGGCTGAGTTGGAGGAGAAGCTGACCAATCCAGGTAACTCCTTCCTAGCAAAGTTGCTAAGTCTGTTTCCCAAGGAGTCCAGACATCTCATAACACTACTCCATCCTGGCAGGGCAGGTGTACAAGGTCTACTCTGGTTTGTCACCACAGATCTTGATTGGCTGTCGTGTGTGTGTGTGTGTGTGTGTGTGTGTGTGTGTGTGTGTGTGTGTGTGTGTGTGTATGTGTGTGTGTGTTGGCTGTGAGTACAAGCCTACCCCAATTTCAGAGGTACTCTAAATTTGGCTGGATTTCATAGAGCATTCATAATGACACTAGCCAAGGTTTTACTTCCCTTTGGTCTTTTATGCCTGTTATTTTGTATTGCTGCAACAAAACGCCATGACCAACACAACTTAATAAACAAAGCATTTAACTGTGCTTATGGATTCAGAAGTCCATGATGGGGAAGCAAAGAAAATTTAGCTAGAACAACTGAGCGCTCACATCTTGATTCACAAGCAAGAGGCCAAGAGAGCTAACTGGTAATGACATGAGTCTTTTGAAAACCTCAAAGCCTGCTCCCAGTGACACACACCTCCTCCAACAAGGACACATCTCCTAGTCCTTCCCAAACAGGACTGGGTATCAAATATTGAAACATACAAGCCTGTGATGACCATACTTATTCAAGCTACCACCTCTGCAAACATTGCACATTTTAATTTTTACTTATTCTCATAAAATTCAAAGTATCTTCTGAGTATGAGTATAAAGAATATACAGGCCTTAAAAAAATAGACTGTTCTATGGACTAGGCAAGAATGCCCTGAGGAGTTCATATGATTTCTAGAGGAGAATATACATAGGTTACTCCCCTGGCCCCATGCTGGGAGGTGAACCTTGAAGGCCTATGCAAGCTAAATAAGCTTGTACCTCTGAGCCATAGCCATATTTCCAGTTCGCTTACCGTTGATGAGTATGAATGATTCTGTTAGGTTCAGATCCCAACTTACTTATACATTTGTAATTTACATAAATATATATACAATTATGTGTTGTTATTTCTGTTTTGTATATGGCCTTGTACACATGAGTACAGGAGTCCCTGGAGGCCAAAGGTGTCAGATTTTCCTAGCACTCAGTGTAAGCTGCACCATTTGGGTCCTCTACAAAATCAATATGTGCTTTTAACTGCTGATTCATCTCTCCAGCCCTATGTAGAATTAAATATCATGAACATATTAAAAAATATAAATGGTATGATCTGTCTATATCTTTAGGGTTTTCCTCTCCCTCTTTTTTCTTCTCTGTTTTGTTTCTTTCTCTTCTTTGTTCACCTCCTCCTGTTCCTCCTCTTTTTCTTAGTCAGAGTCACAATATGGAGCCTTGGCTTGCTCAGTGGGTGCTATTTATATTTAGCCCAAGATAGTCCCACTCCTGTAGCAGCTCCCCTCCCTTAACTGTTTGGATTACAGGCATAGGATGCCATGTCCAGCTTTTTGTTGTTGTTGATTTTAAGATATTTTTAAACATATTATTTATTGAGAATTTCACACATGTCCACGCAATGTAACTTGATGGGCTGCAGAAATGACTCCCGGATTAAGAGCATGTGTTGCTTGCAGTGAGGTTTGAGCCCCACACAGTAGTTCATGGTGACATGTAACTCCAGTGCCAGGGGAGCTGGTGCCCTCTTCTCAACTCCTCAGGCACAAGGCAAGTAGGTAGTGCACAGAGTGTAAGTAGTACACAGACGTAATGCAGGTAAAATACTCATACACATAAAAAAAAAATCTAAAACAAAACAAAGGACTTCGATAAAGTCTATCCTCATCCCCTCCCTCCAGTTCTTCCCATACCTCCCTTCACCCTCCCAACTGTATGTATCTTTTTCTAACCTTCAGAATCCACTCAGTGCTGCTAGTACATGCATGACACAGAGCTTGCTTGCTGTCTCTTTCTCTCATTTTTTTCTTTTTTTAAAAAAAAAAAAAAACTTTATTTATCTATTTGCTTTGGTGTTTGCCTGGAACTGGAACTAAGACAACTGTTAGCTGCCATGTGGGTGCTGGGAATCGAACACAGGTCCTCTGGAAGAGCAGACGGTGCTCTTAACCACTGAGCCATCTCTCCAACCCCCTCTCATTTTTTTCTAAAGATACAAACAACATAATTTTTGCACTGGAGGAAATTTAAACTAACTCTTAATTATATTTCCAAACTCCCTAATATATGATGTCCAATATTCAAAGATGAAAAGTCAAAGAAGATATTGTAGAAAGATATTTAGAGAGGAAATAGTGGACTAGAGTATGTGTTTTAGTGTTGGAAAGGAAGAAAAACAGGGAGAGTGTTGTGATGTGCACCCCTCAGTGCTTGCAGCATTATTCCAGAAAGCAAAAGCTTGTGCTTGCGAGAGAAAACATAGATATTTTTAATGTACAAAGGAGAGATGTAGAGACAAAATACGAGTAGATAGTGTATCCATGGTGTAACTTTCATGAGGTTGAGAGTTACTGAAGAGAAAAGGTTCAAACTGGTCCTTTAAGGGAGACAATGATGAAAAACATGCTTGACAGACAGATTGAAAAGTCACAAATCTGTGGTCATCTGAGAAACGAGTAACTCCATTGGAGCACAGGAAAATACAGAGGTTTTCCTGCATGTGGCCTCTTAATTGTGACGCACAGCTTCTGAGGCTGCTGCCGTCTGGGTGTCCACTGTGCCCCATGTTCTCAGTCTTTCACCTCCCAGTTTCCAGGCTTCCTCCCTGACCTTCTCATGGCTGCCCTGGGTGAGATCTGACTTTGCTAACTACACTACACTACTTTCAGTTTTTGCTACCTCAACCTTCTTGATTCCAGAGACCCTTCCAAACATCATCTGACTTTTTCCCTTCTAACATCAAGGCTCTTTGTATCCACTTTTCCCGTGAGAGCAAGCCAACATTCATGCTCTGCTGCTGTGGCCATAAGGCCTTCTTATTTTCACAAGCTGCTTCTTGATTTCTACCCATACCCCCAAACCTGCCCCACATTTAGGTAGTATTTTGTGCTTATGTGTACCAGTCTCTTTGCCCTCCATTGCCACTTTGCCAGTTTGTAGGTAAGGTTCTCAGACAGTTTTTAACTATCCTTCCTTTGACTCTTTCCTGAGTTTGCCTCCAGTACAGGGCTGAATAGTTCTTTTTCTCACTCTTTGGGGCCTGAACTCCCACTACCTGTTTGCTTGTTTGCATGCCTACACTGATTTGCATTTCCAGCTGGTTTCTAGATCTGTGAAGTCCAGCATGTGAAATACAACCTTGTACATGGAATTGCAAAGCAATCAGTATAATAGCTACCTGTATAAAGGAACCATAGCAGGATTCTACCTTCTGATATTAATGCTCAAGTACAACTATAGGAAAAGGCATATTGAAGTTGGTTGGCCACCTAAAATTTGAGTGTTGAAAAAGTTTAGTAGATGTACATATAAATCAATAGGCAGAAATGTCATGTTTGTGACTTACACTGAACATATGCCCTCAGTGTTGACTCCCTGAAATGGAGGATAATTCTTGGAGTCCCAATCAGAGAGCAGTCACTTTCAGCCTACATGAAAGTTAGATTTGTGAAAATTTTAATGTGTATGAAAAATGAACAAGGACTACTTTATTATGTAACTTCTAGCTCTGATAATCATCACCAAATTTTTTACTTACAAGTCCAAGGAGACATTCAGAAGTTGTGAACAATATAGGTTAATTTGTGGCTGTGTGTGTTCTTTGTACCCTACCCATATCCATTGTATGTATCCTCTAAAGCAGTGCTTCTCAACCTAACCATAATCTGTGTTTTCAGATGACCTTGAGAAATTCCTTCTGAGGGGTTGAGAACCCCAGGTTGGGAACCACTGCCCTAAAGGTCGTATGGACTTAAACACTGCCACAGTTTAAGATTATTTTCACTTTATCTTACTCCCTCTCACACCCGCAGTGTTATCTGTCTGGTAGGTATTCTGTAATTGACTCTGAAGTAAGTACCCTGTGGCTGGGTACAGTGGTGGCAAGTCACTAGAGTCCCAGCTACTGTGAATGCTGAGTTGGGAGGGTCCTATGAACTTAGGCGGTCTGGGACGGTCAGAATGACAAAAGAAAACCCATTCTGTATGAAAACATGAAGCCCACCATGTGACTAGCTTCATTTTCTTAACCTTAGGTTTTTAAACCATGTCTGTTGTTGTTAATGATACTGATAAAGTAGGTCATATAAACATATAAACTAAGTGTCTTAGTAGTTAAGACACTTTGGAACAGGATTTCACGTTTTATTGGGAGCCATGAAGGGCTTCCTGTCAATTGAGGTGATTATAATCTCTTCAGTTACTCCAGGCTTGGCCCTGGGAATCCTAGGAGTAGCTTTTTCCATTAGAGCACCCCCATTCATTGGGCAGAGCAGTGAGTAGTTGTGGTCTGGTTGGATAGGGTTATGCAGAGGCACAATTATAATGAGATCTTTAATGGTAAAGGACACAAAGCAAACAATTCTTAGCACAGGTATTCCTGAAAAAGGCAACAGTTCTTCTGGCATAATGTTATCTTTGTGACTGCAGTGGCTTGGAGCTTTTGTTTTACTATGCTGAGTTTCAAACTCAGGGCCTTGGGTATGTTGGACAAGTAGCTCTACCACTGAGCTACATTTCTAGTTTCCTATGACTGTATCAATGATGAGTAATGATGGGAATATTTTTCTGAAATGGACCTAGTGGATATAGTAAACAAACTAAAGCTGTTGGGTGCTTGCCTATCCTCCCTTAGATTTCTCTTCCCCTGATAGAAGGGGTGGCTGGTAAGAGATCAGGAACTGGCTCAGCTCTGCCCTCTGGGTGATGTCTAGTTGGGTGGCTTCCCTGGTCACTGTTTGCCATCTGTCTTGCAGTGTTTGTGGGCTACCTGTGCATCGTGCTGCTCATGCTGCTACTGTTGATCTTCTGGATTGCACCTGCCCATGGGCCCACCAACATCATGGTCTACATCAGCATCTGTTCCTTGCTGGGGAGTTTCACTGTGCCTTCCACCAAGGGCATTGGGTTGGCAGCCCAAGACATCTTGCACAACAATCCATCTAGTCAGAGAGCCCTTTGCCTGTGCCTTGTGCTCCTGGCTGTCCTGGGCTGCAGTATTATTGTCCAATTCAGGTACATCAACAAGGCCCTGGAGTGCTTCGACTCCTCTGTGTTTGGGGCCATCTACTATGTCGTGTTTACCACGCTGGTCCTACTGGCTTCAGCCATCCTCTTCCGGGAGTGGAGTAACGTAGGCCTGGTGGACTTCTTGGGCATGGCCTGTGGATTTACAACTGTCTCCGTGGGAATTGTTCTTATACAAGTGTTCAAAGAATTCAATTTCAACCTTGGGGAGATGAACAAATCCAATATGAAAACAGACTAAGGTGCAACCAAGGATTGGGGGCTTGGAGAACAGGCATTGGAGGGGTCTATGGTTTTGACTAGATGTCAAGTAGAAAAAGACTGTCAGCGAGAGTTGCCTGTGTTTTAACTAGTGATCTAGTGGACAATAGGGAGCCTTGCTTTACACCAGGGTTCGGTCCAGACCTCTGTGGCACAGAGCTCCCAATGGTTATCTGTGTGTAAACTCTCTCTGATGAGACAAATCCTGTTTTCATTTCCATTAATCTAGAAGCTTTCATAATTACTTATTTAAAACAAATTACTTGTTTAACATGATTTAACCAGATAATAAGGGTGAGGTCTTTCTAGTTAGTCTTTGTAGGGGAGAAGATGTTCTTACCTAAGTACTTTGGGAAAGGAAGAAACGGTTGTGAAATCTGGCTCTGTATAGTAAATGTGACTGACTTTGTCTTTGTGTTAAGCATGTATAGCATTCAGGTGGTTTACGCAAATAAGAGTTATATGAATTGAGTTGTTTTCAGCCCTTTAACAATCTGACTCTCCTACATGTGCCCCCAAACAGTAGTAACCAGAAAAGAGTTAATGGTGGTGGTGCAGAGTTCCAATGACAGGGTAACTTTCTAATAGCTCAATCAAGTTTAGTGCCTTTATCATTTGAATCATTCATTTCATTTAACTATTTCTGTGTATATGTTAAATGTTCTAATTATAGATATGTAAAGCAGTTAGAAAACTACTGTGTTCAGTGGAAGATAGTAAAAACTGAAGATAAAGAAAAAATTGAAAAGTGATCCATTCCTGTATCATTATCTAATTAAGGACAACTGATTAAGTTCAAAGAGATAGTTTATTTGCATTTAATCAATATTACTTGGATCCATCATGAAAAATACCTGCTTTCTGTTTCAGGAGGCATTGTATCCATTCAGAAGAAATCAACTGTTGAACTTGACAATAAGATTGTTAAATTAGAGAGTGTCTGTTAAGTGCATACTATAGGAGATTAGTAAACATACCTCATACAGGAACAGGTCAAGGACACAGCTTAGGATTGTTTCTGCAAAGGGTAATGCATCCTTTCTAAGAGAGTTTCTAGCAAAGATGAAAATAATTTAGCCTTCTTATTGTTTGAAATAGTAGAACCTTCTAAAGTTCTTACCAAACATCTTACTAAACCTTCAAACTGTATGCAAGGCCCTAGGTTTGTTACCCAGCATAAACAAATAAAACAAAACAAAACAACCTTCTTAAATGGAAAAATAGCTATTAATCATACAGTATTTAAATTAGAAAAGATAGTAGCCTTACCTGTGTATTAAATTGGAGCAAGGTACAAAGTGGTACAATATAACATTATATTATATACCATATTATGATGTTGTATATTCTACGTACTTTGTTTTATCTAATGGGATATGCTAAGCTTAAAAATGGGGTTGGGTAAAGTATATTAGATGAAATAGAACATGAATTTTAATAATACCCAATTAAACTTCTCACTAAGCAAAACTGCTTTTCCAGATGAAAAGGGCATTTCTAAAGTAAAGACCCAAAGACTAGTTCATTAAACTGTAGAATTAAAAGGGTGAGTAAAATGCTAGTTTAACATAAGGGAATCTGATTGGCTCATCTGTCAGATACAGTGAATTGAAAGTAGGAGTGATGACCTTGGTGTATCAGTCAGTGATTTGTGAAGAACAGCAAAACTATGATTTAAACAATTGAAAACCTTGCTTAAAGCAGTAGTTAGTAAATGCTCAAGTTCATTCTTTTTTTGTATTAGCTCTTGAAATTTTTTTCATCATCAGTATCATTAGGAATATAAACCTTAACTTATTGAACAGAACATAAGTGGAAAGTATTATGTAGTAGGATCAATATAATTTTAATATTAAGGTTTCTACGGTAAGAATATGTACTAGTAGAAGGAAGAAATTTATAATGTGGAAATTACCTTGTTCATTTTGCTACTCACTGTGGAGCTTAGTTTAAATGCATCTATTGTTTAAATGTACCTGAAGTTTTAGTCCACAATTACACCATGAATATCCAAGGTGTCAATGTTTTGTACGTGAAGCAAAATCTCATGGTATTAATGGTTCTCCTAAGTTCTGGAACAGTGAGACTGCCCAGGTTCCCATCTATTCAGCAGATGGCTTCAGTAGGGTTCATGCTTTTGTTCTTAAGAACTCATTGTATTTCAAATCTGATAGTAATGTCCCAGTAACCTTCAGGAATAGAGCCTAATTTTTAAATTTAACATAGTGCACATATATGTATACTACTATTTTAAAAATTCAATTTTCATCATTCACTTGGAAATACAAACAAAAATAAAAATTCTCAAGTCAGAGCTTTGGGGGAAGTCTAAAATGCAAATGTATCTTTTATTGTCTCTTCAATAGGAAACACTTTGGGGGTTTTTATTTCTGATAAAACTTAACAAAAACCAACATGCCTACTATGTCCTTTTTTCTCATTTTGGATGGTTGTGAGCCACCATGTAGGTTCTGAACTTAGGATCTCTGAAAGAGCAGCCAGTGCTCTTAACCTCTGAGCCATCACTCCAGACCTGTCCTTTTTTCTCAAGTCCTTAAAATCATCAAAATAAAAAATTTTGGTGACAATTTAGAGAATTACTCTTAGGAAACATATAGGCCATTTCCCTCCTCTTCTACTTGGACAATGCCTTTGCTCATAAATATCTTAACATTTGAAAAAGTTGTTGTTTTCTGTTTCCTTGTACTGATCAAGTGTAGGATCAATTAGGCATTTCTACTTTAACCCAGATGCAGGAGACCATTTTTCTGGTCTGCACAAAGGCTATCTGTGGAGGTTCTCAGGAAAGAAGGCATAACTGCCCCACACTGGGACCTTTGGAAAGGAACAGTTTTTGAGTGTCATACCTGATCTCTGAGATTATCCCTATAGTTGTTTCTATTACAATATCAGTAAAGTATATTTTTCTGTTATTTGTTCTATAATAAGATTATTCTATTTCTACTGTTTAAGACATTTTTTCTGTTTAATTTTATTTCCAGTTCATCACAGAAGTAATATATTGATATTTTTCCTTCATTAAGTTTCACATCTGTTTTCTTGTTCTTTTTTGATACTAGGAAATTGAAACATGGGCATTATGTGTGCTAGGCTAGAGTTTTATCCTGAAGCCACAGCTGTGGTCTGCTCATGTCTACTTTTGATAGACCTGTATTCAAGCGTGCAGTCACAGAGCTGCTTCTTTTTGTGTCCCTCTTCCTTTGTGTGCTCAGTTGCTGGTAAATGCTAAAGTCTTACAAACTGATCTCTAGGCTTCTATAAAGTACTCAGCTGCAGTGCTTTTTAGATGTGGAAAAACAGATGGTCTGTGGAAACAAGTATTGATGAGCATGGACTACTGCCCTGCTGCATAATTTGTTTTCTCTTTACCCCTCTTAAAAGGGGTCATAGTATGTATCCCAGGCTGGGCTTGGGCTCCCAGTCACATTTCCTCAACCTCCTCAGTGCTGTGATTACAGGCTATGTCATTACACTGGGCCTCCTCCTAAGTATTACCATTTTTGTTAGCAGTGACATTTTTATTCCACCCTGATCTAGCAGAGCAGAGCTCCTCTCGGATGCCTACTTGGTCTTGGTCAGTATTCCTGTGACCTTTTGAAAGACTTTGTGACTATGTGAATGAGCTCTAAGGAAGTATTCTCAGTGTGTCTGACACCAAGGAGCTTGTTCATCTGTTAAGCAGGATAGAATCTTGGTGTTAAGTCTTCTCAGGGACCAAAAATGTATTATTAGCTCCTTAGCACAGATTTTCTAAGGACATAACCACTTTATTTATTTATGTATTTATGTATCTATTTATTTTTACTTAAATTTATTGCTAGATTCTGTTAAGTTGGCAAAAGATCATTTGGCACAGCAATGACATTACAAGCCAGTTTACCACATAGAAGGCCTAAAGTTTTTGTATTTCTCATTTACACATGACAGTTGTTACTGGTGAATCTTAAGGGTCTGTTATTTATCTTTTAAAATGATTTTTCACATCTGGCAAAATTTGTATACTGTATTATACATTCAAGCAGATTAAGAATTATAGGAATAGAAATGAACATTTGGCCCAATTTCACTACTCATTTTTTTGTCATACACATTTTGTTATTAAATGCAACAAAAGAATATTTTTAAAACAGTTGTTGCATCAAAAGATGTTTATGAAAAAATTGATATTCTGTAGGGATAAAATGACCCTGTAAATAAATATCTATTTCAAATGTACCCAAAGTAATTTAAAAGTGTAGTCATAGGTTCATGGATTCAGGAAGGATTTATTTATTTATTAATTTTTAAAGATTTTTTCTTATTTCATGGTTTATGGGCACTTTCCTGCATGTTTGTGCACCACCTGCATGCAGTACCTGCCAATGCTAGAAGAGGGCATAGGATCCCTTGGAACTGGAGCTACTGCACCACCACATGGGCCCTAGGCCCTCAAGCTAAGCCCTCTGCAATAGTAGCAAATGGTCTTAAGCACCAAGCCATCTCTCCAGCACCAGAGGACTTATTTTTTTCTTTTTCCAATTTTCTTCTGATTTGTGAAAATATGTGTGAGTTTCTTAACCTTCCTGTGCCTCAGTTTTTCTACCTCGAAAGTTGTGGAAAGGTTCTTCAAAGTGATTAATTCTAACCTGAAAGTATGTTCAGTAGCACTCTGGAAACTGTAGGAAGAGCACCATGCTAAGATCTACTCTGGAAGAGGTTTACTTGATGAAACTCAGCTTGCAGTCTTTGGAGCCTAATTGAGACTACTGAAGAGCATGTAGCCTTGGACACTAAACAACTGAAGAGAACACTGGGTATAAAGTTTGAATGATTCCATAAAACTGAATTTTGTTTAAGGGTTTTCTCACTTTGTTGTACAATGAAGAATAAAACATGGATTTAAAAAAACATTGAAAGATCAAATTATGATGGTGTGATAGTTCCTTTTATTTTCCACTTTGGCTTTGTGCTGCATATGTGACCCATCAATTCTGTTGCATTGAATTTATCATGAGAAACACTGAACTTCCTGCTTCTGAGCACCTTTGCCCTAATACTGAATCATCTAATGCTAGGAAAATGTCAGGAGCTCCCAAAACACTAAAGCCAAAGAGTCACCTTGAAAAATTCAGAAGATATTTTTGTTACAATATTTTGCATTTCATTCCATCAGTGTTTATGCACTTTACAAAAATTTAAAGATGTGGCTTTTCAGGTGAATTCTCTTTTTTAAAAATCCCCTCTTTTTTTTTTTGCTTTTTAAAAGGATAATTGTTAATTCCTTATGAAATAAATATAATGAGAGAAAGAAACATAGATTAAAAAGAATGTCAAATGCTGATTACATAAAAGGTTTTTATTTTCCTCCACATAATGTAGGGGAAAATGTTTCCAATTAGTACACATACATAATAATCATTGTCTAAGACTTGCTTATATTTTGCTTCATAGTTGTCATAGCATGTTATAATTGCCTTATGTATATAAAAAGGCTATTAAGTTTTCCAATAATATTTATTATTCTGTATGTGTTTTAAAATAAAGTAACATTTCTAGCTGAGTATGTGTTGACTTTTTCCATTGCTTGGAACTCTTATGTACTTTCAGTTTCTAAATCATCCCACACATTTTTGTCACATTTTTGTTATTTATTCACATACAATCTGGGCATAGTGGTACATGCCTTTAATTCCTGCTTTCAGGAGACAGAGACAGGCAGATCCCTGAGTTCAAGGTCAGCCTGGTCTCCACAGTAAGTCCCAGGACAGCCATGGGTAGATGAAGAGAACTTGTGTTCAAAAAGATAAAATTATGTGTGTGCCTAAGTATGCATATTCATACCATATGCATGCAGTGCCCAAGGTGACTAGAAGGTAGCATTGAATCTCCTACAACTGAAGCTCTAGGCAGCTGAACTCTTCTGTGTACGTGCTCAAAATCAAGCCCTGGCACTCTGCAAGAGCAGCAAATGCTCTCAGCATGGAGCCTTCATTCCATCTCACAATGCATCACATGTTTACTATGTGAACTGATGATGTGACTGCTCCAAGGTGTGGTTTAGTAGGTTTCAATTGTAGATATGAGGGAGATAACAGTCAGATACATCTGGAAGAGTCCAGAGCAGAGAGAGAAAATAGACTGAACATGGAGACTAGACCTAGCCATAGAGAGGGAGATGGGGGAGGTAGCAAGAAATGAAGACAAAGAGAGTGCTTAGCTGAAATAGCAGGGTTATAAGGCAAAAGGAGTAGCTGGGGGCTTCTGAGCTGGAGGAAATTTATGGCGGAGGAGGAGGGGTAAAGAGCTGGGCACTTGTAATACAGAGGGAGCCTGGAGTCCTGCCTATGCTTTGGTATGCTGATGTAGTAGGATTGTATTCTATTCCATTGTAAATAATTGCCCCCCCATTAGTTTAATAAAAAATGCTGATTGGCTGAAGGCAGACAGGAAGTATGGGCAGGGCTACCAGACTAAAAAACTCTGGGAACATCTCAGAGCAGAGAAGAGGGAACAGAGATGCCAGGAGACACAGAGGAAAGAAGCTGAAATGCTGCTCTGAGAAAAGGTACTGAGCCTTATGGCTGAACAGGATAAAAATCATGGGTTAGTTTAAGAGTAAAGAGTTAGCAAGTTATATGGCTGGGCTGTAGGTCGATCAGTGTAAAAATAGACATCTGTGTATTTCTGTGGGACTGCGGGTCCAAACCTTGAGGCTAAGCCTGAAAGTTCAGGCCAGAAACATTTTACAACATGCTGAGAGGTGCCACAGGTAGCCATGTGTTCTTCTGCTAGAGAAAAGGGAAATAGCTCCTTTGGCAGAGGAGAACCAGCTTTACAAATTCTTGAGGAATGCTGGCTTTTGTCTCACCACCAAGAATTTAGGAAACAATTTCCTATTGCCTCACATTTATTAGTTTGCTTGTGTATCTGTTTTTGTGGGTAGATTTCATACTTTTCTGTTACTGTGATAAAATACCATTATGTTAAGGAAGAACTAGTTTGTTTTGTTTTACTAGAATAATTTTTTTTGACTTACAGTTCCAGAGAAAGAGAGAGAGTACACCCATCATGGAGGGCAGGTGGTATAATAGCATGTAAGTAGAGGCAGGGAGCTGGGTGATCACATTGTAAAGCTGAACACAGGAAGCAGGGAGGATGTACAGGGAGTAAGGCAAGGCTTTAAACTTTCAAACCCCAGCTGACCTTCTCTCTAGCCAGGTTTCTTCTAAAAGTTTTATAGCTTCTCTAAACAGCCATCACCTGGGGAGCAAGCATTCAACTACATGAGCCTACAGGGTACATTTCTCATTCAAACTAGCACATTTGGCCTCTAGACTCCATAAGCTCATACATCTCCTGATGTAAAATGTATGTAGTCCAACTTCAAAAGTCCCCATAGTTTTTAAATAGTTTAAACACCATTCAAAAGTCCAGTCTCTTGTGAGACTCAAGGCAATCTCCTAACTGTGACTCTAATAAAATAGAAAAAAAATTTTATTGTAAAAAACTATTACAAAAACCCAATCACATGGCAGACAGAGGGTGGAGTCAGCTGTTCTGCTCTCATCTTCCCCCACCACAGAGTCAGCTCCAGTAAACTGCCCAGGTGAACTGCCTGCCTGAGGTTAGGGGTGGAGCCATCTCGCCCAAGTGGAAGGGGCAATTCTCCAGCAGGGCCCGCTATCCCAGAGCAACGAACATTGTTACAGACCCCAGCTGCAACAGGATCATAGACCTTGGCAGCACAGGCCCAGACTTTACCATGGTCTAGTAGCAGCACAGGCCACCCTGATCAGTATGGTCCTGGGAGCAGCATGGCCCTCAGACACCCACATGTTCTCAGGTGGTCTTGTGGAATATTATTTGAAGACATGTTATATCCATTTATGCTGTGGATATATTTAATAATGCAAAGATGTGTTGTATTCTTTTATGCTGCATTGTGAAACTGTGTTACTTTGCCTGCCTAAAAAACCTGATTGCTTTAATAAAGAGCTGAAGAACCAATAGCTAGACAGAAGAGGGATAGATAGGCAGGGCCACCAGGCAGAGAAAACAGATGGAGAAAAAGAGAAGAGCGACAAAAGGAGGAGAGGATGCTGGGGGCCAGCACCCAGACACAGAGTAAGAAGAAAAGAAAGGTGTATAGAAATAGAGAAAGGTAAAAGCCTAGAGGCAAAAGGTAAGTGGGATAAGCCAAGCTAAAGCCAGACATTCGTAAGTGAGAGTAAGTGTCTGTCTGATTTATTTAGGAGCTGGGTGGCAGGCTCCTCAAAAGAGTAAAGAATTGGGGCTGAAGAGATGGCTGAGAGGTTAGGAGCATTGACTGTTCTTCCAAATGTCCTAAGTTCATGTCCCAGCAACCACATGGTGGCACACAACCATCTATAATGAGATCTGGTACCCTCTTGTGTATGCTGTATACATAATAATAAATATTTTTTTAAAAAAAAAGAGTAAAGAATTAAAAAAGAAAAACAAACCAACCCCACAAGATATTGTTGGTTGTTTTTGCTTTTGTGTGTGTGTGTAGGGGGATACCACCTAGCTCCCTAATTCATTCTCTCTCTCTCTCTTTCCCTCTCTCTCTCTCTCTCTCCCTCGCTCCCTCCCTACTCATGCATGCACACATGCTTGCATGCACACGGACACAGAAGTTTATTCTTAATTCAGAGTGCCTGGCCATCTGGGCAGCTTTTCTCAACTTTATCACAGGTACCTTTGCCTCTGGGCTTTTTCTGTTCTCTCCTTTTAGTAAATCCTTCTCTTACTCTGAGACTTGCTGTGTAGTTGAGTGACTGGCCCCTGGAGTCCTCCTTTTCTGGATACTTCTTTTTTTTTTTTTTTTTAAACTTTATTTATTTATTTATTTGCCTTGGTGTTTGCCTGAAACTGGAACTACAGACAGTTGTTAGCTGCCATGTGGGGGCTGGGAATCGAACCCGGGTCCTCTGGAAGAGTGTTAAGGACCAAGAAAGCAGCTGGAGCGATAAGCTTTTACTGCCCTAAGCAGATGGTACCTGGCGCCACTTAAAGCAAACAGTATCTGGTGAAGCCCCTTCACTAACACTCCCTCTATAAATCACAGAAGGTGTCTTTAAGATAAGCACAATGGCCAAGGGAACAACTCGACTCTTCCCTGACCTCAGGACCTTCTGCCCTTGCTTCAATAAAATTTTCTGCTCCTCTCCCTTTCTTTCTTCTTCTTCCCTGCCCCTGAGGGTATATATACCCTGTCCTATTTTCAATAAATGAGACCTTGACGCTACTCAGACTGACTCTGTCTTTCTTAAAATGTGCTTGGTCCCCTTTCTCTCTCACCCCCATTGTATTTCAGGAGGAGCTTCCCCGAGCCTAACGAATAACTGATCCCGCTGGACGGGTCAGAAGAGCAGATGGTGCTCTTAACCACTGAGCCATCTCTCCAGCCCCTCTGGATACTTCTTTTTTCCCAGGTTTCTCCTTTTTATACTCTCTGCTTATCTGCCCCACCTATATTTCTCTCCTGCCTCACTCTTAGCGGTTCAGCTCTTTATTAGGCTATCAGATGCTTTAGACAGGCAAGTAACACAACTTTACCAAGTTAAACAAATACAACATAAACAAAAGCAACATATCTTAATACTCTACAACCAAAGGTGGCTGACCAGACTTTAGGCATCTGCTGAACCCTCGGTGGTAACAGGAGCCATGGACTCACACATGGCCTTTGGCAGCAGCCCTGACCCCAGGCAATAGCATTGGTCACCCAAATTAGCTTGGTTCCAGTGGTCACATAACCCCTGGATACCAACATGGTCTCAGGTTGGTACAGACCCTAGGCATCTGTATGGCCTTTGATGGCAACATGAGTCACAGCCATCAACACAGACCTTGGCTGTAGTAAGACCATACATCCAGACATGGTCCTTGGCAGCAGCCTGGGCAGGCCTAGACCTCACCATGGCCCCTGGTGGCAGTGCAGGTCACCCAGATTGTCATGGCCCTGGGATACCAACATGGTCCCAGGCACTGGCCCAGACTACAGGCTTCTGCATGGCCTTCAATGGCAACAGGTGCCACAGACATCAACAAAGTTCTCCTCAGCTGTTTCAAGGCTTCAGATCAAGACTGGGCCCTTGGCAATAGCCCAGACCCAGATATCACCCTAACTGCATTGTGCCTATTCCCTGAGAATTTTTATGATGAAGCCGAATTAAGTAATTGACTACCTTTATTTCAGGACAGTATAACATTGAGTTTGTGGTATGGTTATTGCTAATTATTCTTGAAACAAAAAGTCTTTCCTATCAAACACTGTAAATTTTGTGCTGGTGGCTAGCATGTCCTTCACATTAACCTATTTCTCACCACCATCACATTTTCATCTCTGCCTCTCTCCCCAGCACATGAGCCTCTCTCTTCCATTTCATTGCCCTGTACTTGCTCATCATAATGGACATATAAGGTGGAATCATAGATGGTGAAAGGTTGGGATCTACCTGTCCCAGCCACAAGGCATAGTGACAAGCTGTTGCTTTTCTTCATTTGCTTGCCTGGGGCCTAGAAACTACAGGAGGTCCTTGGCATGACGGTGGCTAACTGCCCAGTGCCCAGTGCATGGGGTGGATTTCTGGTTGATTTTGTGTGTATGTGTGTGTGCTCCCTCCCCACCAAGAGATCTTGGGAGGACTCACCTGTGCCTTCTGAATACAGTTTGAATCTTCTTAAACACAAAATTTACAGTGTTTGATAGGAAAGACTTTTTGTTTCAAGAATAATTAGCAATAACCATACCACAAACTCAATGTTATACTGTCCTGAAATAAAGGTAGTCAGTTACTTAATTCAGCTTCATCATAAAAATTCTCAGGAAACAGGCACAATGCAGTCAGACTTCTTACAAATGTTTCACAAAAATTGCTTTTAGATAGACCTGTTTCCCTCAAAATCTCATGATTTTTCCTTCCACTGAAAGACCCTTAGAGACCCTGGCCCCAGGAACTGACAACAGACCACTGGCTGCAAGTAGCAAGAGGCTTAATACTCACACAGGCGCCTGAGGGCAATCAGCAGCTTCAGCTAACTGAGTGTGCCAGGCACAAAAACTGTCTCCTTTTATAGGGAGAGGGGGCTACATCCAGCTTGGGCATAGCGTTATACATCTTATTGGTTACTTTAAACCGTGCACAAAGTTCAGCTAAGGGACAGGGTTGTGAATCATATACATAGTTCAGCTAAGGGGCAAGGTTGTAAAGTTCTGATGGGGTCCTGTAAATCATATACATAGTTCAGCTAAGGGGCAAGGTTGTAAGGTTCTGATGGGGTCCTGGAAAAGCTGTGAACATCTGGTTTGGGTTAAGATTAAACACTCCCAGCGCTTTCCCCTCTGTAGCCTCCCTTATCTCTTTTTCCAAATGACCTCCAACTGACAATTTTCAGCTTAATTGGCGGCTTGCCCTCACATTGACTCTTGCTAATTGGCCTTGTGGAAAATTTGCACTGGTTGGGCTGCTTAGGGTTGGGGTCTTTCACCACTTCTCAGAACTGTTATTAATTCCACCAGTCAAGAATAAGGCCACCATACAGTTTAAAGTAAAATTTGAAGTAAGCATTAATTAAATACTGGCCTAGTGGATGATCTCTGGCCAGGTCCATACCTAGGTTCCCAGGAAATGGCCTGGAGTCATGGTTTACAAGGTCTTAAAGTATTTTCCATTAAGTCCAATCAGGGTCAAGCAAACATCCTGATCTGTTTCCTGCTGGTGAACTTCCTGCCCACATAGATCAAGCTGGTCTGGTGTAGGGTCAAACTTGTTTAGGGGAGTGAAAACAGGTGGCTTGATATCGCTCATTAACAATAGCCTCCAGCATTTCAAGAACTATCTGGCCTTGGAAAAGGGCTTGCATATCACAGGCATTTTTGTTTCATGATCTCTTAGGTATAATAATTAAAACTTAAAATGTATCTAAACAAACAAACAAGAAAAAAAAAAAAAAAAGCCAAACATGCCCAAGCGGCAAACCACAACCACTGAACAGCTTGGGATCAGAAACACCCTGGACTGACCCTTTGGATCCCACGCCACCTAGAGGAACACCTGACTCACTCTTGAGGGAGAGGGGAAAGAACTGGATTTGGCCAGAGGTGGAGACTGATCTAAGCA
>PVIH01021488.1:0-29614 GCA_004025045.1 Sigmodon hispidus | reverse complement strand
TGCTATAAGAACAGTGGATAAGGTGAGTTTTTTTTTTTTTTTTTTCTGATGCCCAAGTTCATGGTGAGGACGATATCAGCTTGATTCTGTAAGTCAACTGTGACTAAGTTTCATTTACATTTTTCTGTTTTAATCTGTTTGCTTTTATTCTTGTCTGTCCTATGTGGGATCTATTTCAAGTAAAGAGTATTGAATCATGTGTACATGCTAAATAATTGTATAGTCTGTCAAGTATCTTGAAATAAAATCAATAGAAATTAAATATTCATTATTCAAGCAAATTAATTATATATGCTGCTGTACATTTTGTCCCCACATTGGCTGATATTCTGTCTGAATTCCCAGGTAAAGAAATCTAAAGATTCTATAATAGATTCTGGGTTTTAAAAGGACAATAATAGAAAAAAATCATCTTTAGATATTCTAGACAAGAACTGACTTTTGAAGTGACTATACAGTTCCAGTCGTCATATTTTGATTAGAACATGTTTATAGTTTCTCAATGTTATGTAAAGAATCAGTTACTACACTGATTTGATACTACATCTGCATTACAAATATGTATATAAATTATTGTTGAAATGTAATTTAGCTAACATTTTAAACTCTTTCTATTAAAAATACATTCTAAATATTAATTTGATATATAATAAACACACATATGGAAATAATTAATTGTTGTCTATAACCAGTAGAGATTAATTTAAAGTAAAATAACTTAGTCTTTTGTGTATAAGCAGTTTCTCTGGCCATAAACTTATTTAAAATCTGTCTTGATGAGGACCGTGAGGCTGCATAACTTCATGCCACCATCTAGTGGCAGAGCATATACCTCTGAGAGGGGACACAGAGGGAAATGTTCTCTTGTTTCAAAGGAATTCTCCAAAACTTAAGAGATTGCAACACGGAATGTGTGCTGACTCTGATTTCTCCATTTATGCTAGCATAGAGATTTGAAAACAGATATTTGTATGCATTTCCTAAAAACATTTTATTTTTATCAACCTCTAAATCTTTTTAAATTAATGATTTAATTTTTGATTTGTAAATGAAAATGTTAAAATTATTGAAAAGCAAAACCTAAGGTGCATTTATATGTGTATTTATGATTATTTAAAAAACATGCAGATTGCTCAAGAGTATGTGGCTCCTGACATATGTCTTAGAGATCTAGTTTTTCCGTTTTTTTATTTAAAAAGGATTTTTCCCCATATCTACCACAGCTCTCCCTCTCGCCTCTCTCCTCCCAGTCCCTCCCAGTCCTTCCTGAGCCTCCCCCACCCCATCCCCTATCCCTTCGCCAAGGAGGGCATGGAGTCCCAAGGAGGGTCAGTTCAGTCTAGCATATCCAGTTGTGGCAGGTCCAATTCCCTCATCCCAGTATTAAGGCTGGGTTAGGGGTTCGGTGTTCCTCTGTAGGGAATGGACTTCGAGATGTCAATTCCTGCACCAGGAATATACTATGCTCTTACTGCAAGAGGCCCCACAAACTGCCAATGCCATTTGACAGTCATTTTGTCACCCCATTGGCTGATACCTACCTTTAGAGGGTTTATTTCCTTTCCATGAAGGGTCTTCAGCGATTATTTCTAAGTCATTAAATTCCCATGACCCCCTTTTTTTCTTTATTATGAATAAAGTCTCATTTTTTATCCATGAATTCACTTGTTCAAATTCCCTTCCCATTCCCGCCGCTCCCAGTCACTCTCTCTTCTCCCCATCTCCTTATCTCCTCCCCAGCAAGAACAGGAGCCCTTAGGGTCCCAAGGTGGCTTAGTAAAGCATCCACTCCAGGCAAATTCACTTTCCTCATCCCAACATCAAGACTTAGTGTCTGTGCTGGGATGCAAGTTCTTAGTGTCTGTGTTATTGATGTTATATTTAGGAAGTGTTCACCTGTGCCAATGTGTTGGAGTGTATTTCTCACTTTCTTTTCTATCAAGTTCAGTGTACGTGGGTTTATGTTGCGGTCTGATCCACTTGGATTTGAGTTTTGTGCAGGGTGATAGGGTTGGATCTATTTGCATTTTTTTATACACTTCCATTCAGCTATGCCAACACCATTTGTTAAATATACTATCTTTTTTCCATTGAATATTGTGGGCCTCTTTGTCAAAGATCAGGTGTCCATAGGTTTTTGGGTTAATGTCTGGATCCTCAATTCTATTCCATTGATCCACAGGTCTGTTTTTATGCCAGTACCAAGCTGTTTTTATTACTGTAGCTCTATAGTATAACTTGAAGTCAGGGATGGTGATACCTCTTGAAGTTCTTTTGTTGAGCAAAATTGTTTTGGCAATCCTGGCTTTTCAAGGTCTGTAAAATTTGTGTTGAGATTTTGATGCGAAGTGCATTGAATCTGTAGATTGCTTTTGGTAGGATTGCCATTTTTACTATGTTGATCCTACCTATCCAGGAACATGGGAGATCTTTTCATTTTCTGATATCCTCTTCAATTTCTTTCTTCAATGATTTAAAGTTTTTCTCAAATAGATTTGTTACTTCTTTATTTATAGTTACTCCAAGGTATTTAATGTTATTTCCAGCTATTATAAAGGGTGATGTTTCCCTTATTTCTTTTTCTGCCCTTTTATCTTTAGTGTATAGGAGGACTACTGATTTTTTTCGTGATAATCTTGTATCCTGCTACATTGCTGAAGGTGTTTATCAGCTGTAGTAGTTCCTTGCAAGGATTTTGTGGGTCACTTATGTGTACAATCATATCATCTGCAAATAGAGATTGCTTCACTTCTTCTTTTCTAGTTTGTATCCACTTACTCTCCTTTAGTTCTCTTATTGCTTTAGCTAAAACTTTGGGAACTATGTTGTATAGATAAGGTAAAAGAGGACAGCCTTGCCTAGTTCCTGAATTTAGTGGGAATTCTTTGAATTTTTCTCCATTTAGTTTGATGTTGGCTGTCGGATTCTTGTAAAATGCCTTTATTATATTTAGGTATTCTCCCTGTATTCTTGATCTCTCCAGGACTTTTATCATAAATAAGTTTTTAATTTTGTCAAAGGCTTTTTTAGATTCTAAGGAGATAATCATGTGATGTGTTTTTTTCCTTCAGTTGTTTATATGATGGATGCCATTTACATGTTTTCCATTATTTTGAACCATCCCTGCATTTCTTGGATGAAGCCTACTTGATTATGGTGAATGATGTTTTTTATATTTTGTTGGATTCAGTTTGCCAGAATTTTTGAAAATTTACCCACTTCCATGTGTGTTCCTTTTGAACTCCAACATTTTCCATCTTTATTATCATTTTACTTGAATTATAACAACAATTTTGTAACCCCATTTCAAGTATACCTGTTCATTTTTAAATATTGTTCTAAATCAATGGTTTATATAAAGTCAAATGGTCAGCACTGAAAACATACAGATAACAGTATAGATTGAACTGGTAATGTTTAGAAGTGTTTGTGTTCACATATATATGCAACAATCATTAATGCAAAGAGACCTTGAATTTGAAAGAAATCAAGAGAGATATATGGGAGAGTTTGGGGAGAGGAAAGAGAAGGGGGAAATGATAAAATTATATTATAACTCAAAAGTAAATGAAAGATAACCTTTACTTTGCTATCAGTTTCCTCAAAAGATATTTTCATCATTTTGGAATACAAAATATGTATAATCCTAAAACATACTTATAGTAATATTCCATAATAATCAAATAAAAAGTGCTGTATATATTGAAAGAGTGGGACCATGGGACTGCATGCCACCTGCCCAGGGAGGGGATGGGGAGTTGTAGAGAAGAGAGAATGAACTGATGTGTTGGGAGGGGGAAGGAACCTTGAATAAGGATAGAAGTGTGACTTCTTTGTTCATAATAATAATAATAATAATAATAATAATAAAGTGCTGTATGTATGAATTTGTGTATATGAGTGTGTATTTATATATATGTGTATGTATGTATATGTGTGAAGGTATGTGTGTGCATACATGTGAGTATGTGTGTGTGAAGGTGTATGTGTGTGTATATGAGTATGTGTGTGTTTTTGTGTTTGTGTACATGCACACATACACCCAAACAGACACACACACATACGCACACACACTTGCATGTATGTTTAATATGGGAAACTGGCCTATGCAACTTAAGTAGCTGCCATGTTACAGTTCACAGTGCCATTATTTTGTATCCCTAGGCATATTCTGTTTGCTAGACCCTGGGATGCATGGAAGGTGAAGTCCAGGCTGCTGAAAATATGCCTTGGGAACACATGTCATGGATCACATCTTGCATGATGCAAGGTAGCCTGTCCCTTCACATAGTATTCAGTCTTTTCTATGGACGTCTGGTAACACGCCTGAAACACATCTTTTGGATAACACTGTGAGATAAAAAGAATGGACAGGTCTGTAAACCCATCTAGAAGTGGCACAAAATTAAAGTACTAATATATCCTGTGATTTATTAAAGACTCCTTGCTGAGATAGACACTTTGAGGCAGGGTTCAAACAGTGATTTCAAAGTGAGATTTTATTCAACAGACATAAGTCACAATTATGCTAGCATTACAATTATTCTAACTGCTAATTCACTTTCAAATATAAATACAATATAGTCATCTGTCAGAATCATATTCATAAATCATAGGGACCCAGCAGGATCTCCAGACAAATGTGCACTTTAATAAGAAGAAGTACTGCGAAAGTAGAATCCCTTCAGTGGCACAGCCAGTAAATGCACTACAGACTACATTGAAAAAGGAGACTTGTCACAGCAACTCATTATGCATACAGTGGGAAGGGTCTTCTCATGCTAACTGTCTGGATTTTAAAGGAAAGTGAAATTGTAATACTCGATTATTGCCTAATACTGTGGAGTGCATCACCAGAGTCTACTCTCTTCAGGGTGATATTCCATGTACTGCTTGTCCTTCTAAACTGTAGTTATATATCACTTAATAGGTTTATCATTTCAATTATGTTATAAGATTAATTGTTAAAATAAGAATTTCATGTATGCATAGATGCTTAGTACTATTAATATGTATACTTATGGTTTTCCTCTTCTGTTCTCATTTTCATAATAATAGAAATTTCCCCCATTTCTGAAAATTTAACACCAGTATTACCTGAGTGCACTGTTAGCTGAAATGCACATCTCTGAAGATCCAGAGGTGCTCAAAATTCTAAAACTTTTAGAATTCAAAGCCACAAATAAAGAATGCTACAGATGACTTTTTGTGGGGGGGGAGTTAAGGGGATTCAGGTGAAATATGGGTACTCTAGAAGCATTTTGTAAGATAATAAGCAGACTACATGTGCCAAGATCATGTGAACATAAAGGAATTTTATGTGTAAACTTAAGTAAGGCTGTTCTCCATCAGGAAAACTTTAATGTTTGAAACATTTCTACCTCTAGGTTTTAAAGTCTATTTAATATGTCTATAATCAATTTAAATATGTATTTAAGACCCCTGATTAACTTTACATATTTTATGATGTATGTGTGCACTTATACGTGTTGGTGACAACGTAGTTTCATATGCTTATGTTTCAATAACTTGTGTGCTATGTGATAAACTGTGGTCCAAACATCCCAGCTGGAGATTCCACTTTTTTCTTAAGATGTTTAATTTTCTGTAATTAAAAGGATAATCTCAATAAAATCAGATTTTTGATGACTGGCAAAAAAAAGTCAAATGAAGTGATCAGCAGGTTAAAGGGGGAAAGCCTTACTTTCTCTTTCAGGTTGTGGAACTAGTGTAAATATGTTAAGATTGACAGTCCCCACGGCAGCCAGAATTCTAAGTCCATGTGGTCACTACATGTTTCTCACTTTCTTTAGTTCATAGAATAGTTCTTGCCTTACATAACCAGGTGTGTCAACTCTAAGTGCTGATAAGAACCATGAGACACCTGTTGTGGGAAGAGAACAAAGTCAGCCAACTACTCTTATTACTGGACTTCCCTTTGGGCTTCCAGCTCACAAAAATGACAAGGACACTTATCATTAATTATACAAACTTGGCCTTATCCTAGGTTTCTCCCACTAGCTCTTATAAACTAAATTAACCCATCTGTCAGGTACTGCTCTTCCTACCTCCTCTGTGTCTCATCATGTCTCTTGTGTGCTTAAATTTATCTTTTTTCTTCTCTCTCTGCCCAGATGTCCTACCTATACCTCCTGCCTAGCCATGGAGTTATTGGTTAAACTAGTCACAGCAATATATCTTCACACAGTGTATAAATATTCCACATTTCCCGTTTGCCAAATAAAAAGGAAAAGTTTTAACTACAATACAGTAAAACTATGTACAAGAAGAACAATAAGAAAGTTTTTAAAAAAGGCATTTAAAATGTTCAGTCTATCTGCATTTGACAAATTCAGAGAAAATATTTTACTAGCAATCTTATTTTGGTGAGTCAAAAATGCACATAATTTGCTCTCTAGTTTGATTTGTATAACCAACTCTAAGCTACTTTTTAGACCTTAAAACATTATCACAGATAAACAACTTAAACTTCTATTTCTCTCAATCTTATATACTTTATACCTCATTTGTAAGTTTCTTTTTGGAATTTGGTAATAAGGAAAACTGTAACTATAACTATCAAATCTTTAACCCCATCAAAGACCCAAGAATGATATAATATTACCCAAACAAACAGGAAGTGCAGAGCAAGCAACTTCCAAAACTAAGAAAGGACAGAGTCATCTGGCTGCCTGGACAGTCACCCAGGGTTCCTCTTTAACATTGGGTAACCATCTTTGGCCTATAGGCCTAGAATATCTGACAAATGTTCTAGTGAATCAGAAATTTTGAAACCCTCTCTTACCTTGTCTTGGGAAAGGTTAAGGAGGAGGTGATAAAGAAACAGGAGAAGTAGTCACCTGAACTGCAAGGACAGTTTCCTGCCCAAAAAGCTAGCTTTGCCCCCTTGAAAGAAAACTCATTTTAGCATATAATTTTTTTCTTACTGCTGAGTAGTACTCCATTGTATATCCTAAAATTTGCAGGCAAACGAATGGATTTGGACAATATCCTCCTGAGTGAGCTATCACAAACCCAGAAAGATAAGCAGGGTCTGTACTCACCCATTAGTGGACTTTAAACAAAAAGCAAAGCATTCCCAAGCTGCAAACCACAAACACTGAAAAACTTGGTATCTGAAACACCTTGGAGCCCATTCCCTCCAGAGAGAGAAACACCTGAGGCAGTCTTGACCACACACACAAACACAGTCTTAATCCACCCCATGAGGCTCCATATACTGCCAGTGCCAATCGACAGTTGCCTATCATTTTTTTTGCAAAACAATTTTTTAATGATTATGTGTGTATGTACGCATTAACAAGTATGGGATATGCAGTGTGCATAATTCAGCTAAAGATAAAAGCCATATATTAACTTTATAAGTCTGTTTAGACTGTATAACAAAACCTCTACCCTATGCACTATGAAATGATGTCATATATATAATAAGTCCTGATGATTTTGTAGCCAACAAGATTTATCATTTATATCCAGTCTCAGAGTTGTTTCCATAGCAGAGGGATCAGCATACACATCACCTATTTTGTAGTCCTTTTAGGTTAAAAACATAAAATAAAACACCTCATTTATCTAGCCAAGGTCTTCATTAATTTTGAAGACACCCATAACTTTTTGTTTCCTGTGGAAACAAATAAATAACCTCTGCCCCATTGTAACATATTTTTTTTGACTTTCATTCTAAAGTATAGACATACTTAAAATATGCACACTAGTTTCCATAATCTAATGTCTCTCAGCAACTATTTTCTGTACATTAGTTGTACATTGATATTAAAAAATTCAGTTAACAAAGCACCACAGAGGATCCAGACACCTGTGTATTTCCCATTTCTACTGTTGTTCATTCTTTTTATGTTACTTTACTCTTTCTTTAAAGATATTACTTTATTATTTTAACCCTTTCTCTGACCATCTATACACTTTCTTATTAAGCATTTAAGTATATTTTTAAAAATGTTGTTACTTGTTTAGATGTTTTGTCAGTCTGGACTTGGCTTTTTTCACTTTGGCAGCCTCCTCTGACCCTGTGAGCCAAATTGTAAACTGCCAGGTTATAGATGCACAGCTCTGGTTAGCATATGACATACTGGTGGCTGGCTCTACCACCTTGGTTGTGTGAGAGTCTAGTCTCATGTTTGTAGGTACTGGACCTGGAGCTGGATTTGCCTGTCCCAGCTCTTGGAATTTGTTGTATTGGTCTGAAACAGGAGTTTGTGCCCAGTTCTAGGAGATCAAGTAATCAGCTATACAGCAGAGAAACTTAAAAGAGCCAAGTCTCTATATGTTGAGCCTACCCAAGAGACCAGTTTTTCAGGACCTATGTGGATATTTTGAGTTTCCACATTGAATATCATGTGTAATGAGTCTCTTTTTGTCCTGCCAGCCAGGTGAACAAATAATGACATGGAGTCTCATTATTAATTATTAAAGCTCAGCCTTACCCTAGGCTTGTTTCACTAGATTAATTAACTCAGTTATTTTAACATATGTTCTGTCATGTACTGCCCATTCTGCTTCCTCCACATTTTCTTATGTCTCTCTCATGCCTACGTTAATCTTCAGCTTCCTCTGTCTCTGCCTAGAAGTCATGCCTACTTACTGGCCCTTTGGCTCTTTATTAATTCATTCACAGAAATATGTCATCACTTAGTGTTCAAATCTCTCACAGAACACTAGAACAAGGCCATACTTTCAAAAATATTTTAGGCAACAATTGTTGAGCTTGCAATAATTTTTATTTTCTGTATTTTCAAAAGACAGAAAGTTCTGTGGATAGAGTGAAATCAGAAAGGAATAAGGGGCAAATGTGATAAAAATAATAAAACTACACATTAAATATGAATAAAAAAATAAAGAAATTAGAAAACCTCACAACTAAAGGATTTAATTATTTTTTTAATTCTAAATTTCATATTTAACCAACATCTCTCATTTCCCATGATTCATGTAATTACTGTTCATTCTATAAGATTGACTATTTCATGTTCTACGAATTTGAAGAGTTTAGATTGTCTATACAAGATTATGAAATTTGTATTCTAGGCTGTTACCACACATGAGTCCCCACTAGTTTTTTGTTGTTGCTGTTGTTGTTTGTCTGAATTATCTAAGTATGGTGTTCCTCCATGCTCATATTCATTGCATAATTGGCAGGATTCCCATTATCTTCAGAGCACAAGCATTTCCCATATATCTCTGCCTGCCCATAGGTGGCCATTTACATGTTTGTATGTGTAACTCTTCATAGCATGAGTATTTGCCATGTGTATCTCTGTTTGTCTTTATATTCAAAGGATACTCTTGCTTTATTTAACAGCATATAGTTAGGCTGGGTCTGCATTTTGTGGTGAAAGATATTGCAATAAATGTGGAAATTCACATGTCCTTTAGACAAATTGTTTTCATTCTCTTTCAATACAAGTCCAAAGTTGGGCAATTGAAGCAACAATGATTCTAATTTTAGCCTGTTGAGAAATATCTTTGCTAGACTTTTTTCTTTCAATGTTAGTGTTTTGATTTTTTGATAATAATATGCTGACAGGTATGAGAGGGGTATGATGGCTTTGATTTGAATATCTCTGATGGTAATGAGTCTTGACTATATCACTACTGACTTAGTCATATGCATATAAGTCAACATTTTGGTACTAGTAACTTATTTTTCTTGGCTAACTTGACTAGAAGTTTGTAAATTTCATTAATTTTTAGAAGGTATCACAATTTTTGTTTTCATCTCTTTTCTTACATCAGTTTCACAGATTTTAATTTGGTTATTGGTATTCTGTTACATTTTGTTCAGACTTAAATGATCATTCTATTTAGTTTCTCATTTGGAATTATATTAGATATTCTGTATTACTGGTATGTTGATTTAATATTACAGATCTTCCTCTCGCTATTGAATTCTACATATTTGTGCTTTTGATTTGTAACTAATGATTCAAACAAGGTAAGCTTTATATCAAAACTGAAGCTTCAAGATTAAAAAACTGAAACTCAGTCTATGATCTAGAAATAAGCTATTGGCACCTCAAGTCCCTGTGGAGAACATATTAACAAAATAGAATTAGAGAGATTTTGAACATTCCACATAGAATCATTACCATGTCATCAAGCTCTCACAATGTGAGTTGGTTTGGCAGCTAAAGCACAAGCACAATACATACGCTAATCAAACTTGACTACTAATTATCTTATCAGATTTCAGTTTTATTCTTGAATCAAGCAAATAAATGAAATCAAATTAAAACCTATAAGAAGTAATAGATTAAATATTGTGTTATCACTTTGTGAGGGGAACTCAATGTGGAGAAAAGAAAATAGAACACCAGTGAACAAAATTTAAAACAATAATGAACACAATTCCAGTGTTTTTATTCACTGAGCTTTTATATTTGGGAAATGGTTAGTCCTTCAAGCAGAGATGCAATCTAGATATTATTATTGAGATTTAAAAAGGAACATATTACCAAAGATAGTGAACCAGCAACAATACTAATTTAACATTTTATTGTTTATTTTATTTTGGAGTTTAAGCTATTACTTCATGGTAGTAAACTTCATTCTTAGAATGTAAAACAGGTGTCTTATGGTTCTATTATAACTGAAAGTGCATATTTCCTCCCCCAACATAGCTGGCATGTGAGGAGATGGCCTTGAAGTACTCAGTCTAAAGCATCACTTTTTGTTCTGTTTCTGTGGTTACCATCTCAAAGAACAATTTTTATCTTTTCTTACCTCTTAAAATATGTAGAATGAAAACTGATATCCTCATCTTGAGTTGAAGCTGATTTAATTTTTAGAATCAGTTGCATTTATGTTATTGTGATAAAATAAAATGACCAAATGCAATTTATGTGAGAGCTATTTTTATTTTTGCTTATGTTGGTGGTGGTAGTGGTGGAGTGTGTGTGTGTGTGTGCTTGAGAGAGAGATACTGAAAGATAGACTGAGAGACTGAAAGAGGGAGAGACAGAAACAGAGACACAGAGAAAGATAGAGACAGAGAGAGAAGAAAATGGAAGGGAAGGCATGACAACAGACAGCCAAAACAGGAAACTGGCTGCTCACACCGTGGTTCTTCTGTACATAAGAAACAGACCAAACCGGAAGTACAGAGATGCTGTAACCTCTACAATCTCTCCCCAGTGGCATACTTCCTCCAGTAGCATTCCCTAAGCTTTATCATCCCCCTCCCCTAACAGAGGTACCAAGGACTAGGTGTTCAAATGCATAAGTTGATATCACGTATTTGAAACAATTACACAAATTTTATTTGGTATTATAATAAAAATCCAGAGCCAGATATTAGGGAAAACCTGAAATATCAGAGAGACAGAGAAACAAGTCCCAGCTAGCTCTCACATAGCCAACTCCTCAGGCCAAAAGGGTACGTCCTGTCTCCAGGAGTCCTCAGACTCAATGCCTCTCAGTCATCTATGGAAAGGGGACACAGGCAAAGAGAAGAACTTCTCTCTTCTCCTGACTCATTTTTCTTTCTCTGCCCAGCTAACTAAATTCCTGGTTCAACTTTCCTGGCTCTGTTTTGCCTTGAACTCACAGAAATCCAGAGGATCTCTGCCTCCAACATGCTGGAATTAAAGGTGGGGGGTCACCACTCCCTGACCTTCATGCCTTTGCTCTATGGGGTGGCTCTGTCCTCTCATATTTAAGAATATTTTTGTTAAATATCACCACACAAACCAAAAACAGAGCTCTAAATAAAATCATTTTCACTAACAAAATTTTAAGTGAGGTCATTAAATTTTGTATTTTAAACTTTCTGAAGTTTCAAACTCCAGTTAAAAGTAACTTATTTCAGTTCTTACTAAGAAGTAAACAATATTTATTGTTTTGATTACTAGTGTTAGCAAACTACCTATCATGAAAAGCCAACTTCCTTTCAAAAAATAGAGTAAATTGATTCTTCTTCTGTATGAGGAGATACTATCACTTTCAGTATTATTTCTGGAAATTTACTTATCTCTGCTCTTAAAAGAGAAATTAATAGTTTCTTAACAGCCATTGAATTTTGTTCCATCTGTGTACACCAACTGTACATATCATTTTAATTTTAATTTTATGTGGTGATAAAATGTAAAGACAAAAAGAGTTCTAAATTGGATGAACTGGGAGGAAACTAAATTCTGAAGTAACTTTGTTGTTAAATCTAGTCATAAGAAATAAAGCCATAAAATCCCTTAAAGTTTTACCCCTGTCTAAGTAAGCTGAACAGGAAACTATCAATGATAAATTTAATGTGAAAATAATGGTAAAAACCTAAAAGAAAACCACACTGATATACAAGAATTTTATCCCTTCATTCTGGCATATTTTATCTTCTTCAAAAAGAACTTTATTTGGAAAATTTTAATTAATTAATTAATCTTTATATAACTTAAGTAATATAATCAGATACTATGATATAGAAATTCTAGTCACTAGACAAATCAATGATAAATAAAAGCAAAGTCTAGATTTGTAGCCAGAGATCCTAACAATCTCATCTACTTAGTTCTTTAGTAAAAATGAGGTTTAGAAAGGAGAAAATATTACTTTTTTAATTTAAAATGAAGTGTGATAATTTAGCAGTACCTGTTGAATAACTCTATAATGTGAAAAACTGAGATCAAGTTCCCGTGCTCCAGTAAATACCAGTGTGTACGGTAGTAAGAGGCAGAGATAGGAGATTTTCAGAGTTAACTGATTTGCAAGCCCTATTTTTTTCAGGGAGAGACCTGTACTAATACACAGGGTGGAGAGAGAGGAAGAAAGACAATGTCTACCGATTTTGGCCTCCAACTGCACTTGCACACATGTGTGTGCACACTCATATGTGAGTTTATATACATACAAGTATGTGTACACACACAGACATTCACATCACAAACACGCACATTCCAAACTTGTCAGTTATTAATGAACATCTAATAGTTCATGATTTAGGTCTGATATGGTCAATAACTGATCTTTTGCATAATATAAATAGAATGTAAATGTTACATTTGTGACTCTAACTAAGCATAGAATTATGCAAATAAACATAGCCTTGCTATGTATTCCATAGCCATTAATATTGAAAAGTAACAAAAACAAAGAGATGTTGATTTTGGTATGGAGATCTTTTTTCTTCTTCTTTTTTTTTATTATTATGAATAAAGAAGTCACATTTTCTAACCTTGTATATCCTTATGCAAAGTCCCTTCCCCCTCCCACCACATCAGGTCATTCTCTCTTCTCCACATCTCCCCGTCCCCCCATGGGCAGGTGGTCCCAAGGTCCAATGGTCCCAATATTGCTTAGTTCAGCCTCCACTTCTGGAAAATACAGTTTTCTCCCGCCAACATCAAGACTGAATCAAGGGTTCCTCAAGGGGTAGTGATATCCAAGGAGTCAGTCCAAGGTGTTTCTGATCCCAAGCTGATCCAGTGGTTGTGGTTTACAGCTTGGGCATGCTTGGCTTTTTTGTTTGTTTGTTTGTTTAGAGTCCACTATTGAGTGAGTATATCCCCTGCTTATCTTTATGGGTTTGTGATACCTCGCTCAGGAGGATATTCTTCAAATCCATCCATTTGCCTGCAAATTTTAGAATATCATTTTGTCTTACTGCTGAGTAGTACTCCATTGTGTAGATGTACCACAGTTTGTTAATCTGTTCTTCAGTTGAGGGGCATCTCAGGTTGTTTCCAGGTTCTTGCTATTATAAATAACGCTGCTATGAACATAGTTGAGCTAATGCTATTGGAGTGCAACTGTGCATCTTTAAGGTATACACCCAGAAGTGGTATTGCTGGGTCTTTGGGGAGATTGATTCTCAATTTTCTGAGAAACTGCCATACTGTATTCCAGAGTGACTGAACAAGCTTACACTCCCACCAACAATGGAGGAGTATTTCCCTTGCTCCGCACCCTCTCCAGCATGGGCTGTCCTCTGTGTCTTTTATCTTAGCCAATCTAATAGGTGTCAGGTGGTATCTCAAAGATGTTTTGATTTGCATTTCTCTGATGGCTAAAGATGATGAGCACTTTTTCACCTGCCTTTCAGCCATTAGTAATTCTTCTGCTGAGAATTCCCTTTTTAGATCTGAACCCCATTTTTTGATTGGGTTATTCAAGGTTTTGGGCTCTAGATTCTTGAATTCTTTATATATCTTAGACATCAATCCTCTATCACTTGTAGGGTTGGTGAAAATCTTTTCCCAAGAAAGAAATTGAAAAGGATATCAGAAAATGGAAAGCTCTCCCATGGTCCCGGATAGGTAGGATCAACACAGTAAAATTGGCAATTCTACCAAAAGCAATCTAGAGATTCAATGCATTGCCCATCAAAATCCCAACACAATATTTTACGGATCCTGAAAGAACAATACTCAATTTCATCTGGAATAACAGGAAATCCAGGATTGCCAAAACAATTTTGCTCAACAAAAGAACCTCAGGAGGCATCAACATCCCTGATTTCAAGTTATACTACAGAGCTACAGTAATAAAAACAGCCTGCTACTGGCATAAAAACAGACTTGTGGATCAATGGAATAGAATTGAGGATCCAGACATTAACCCAAAAAACTACGAACACCTGATCTTCAACAAAGAGGCCTAAAATATTCGATGGAAAAAAGATAGTATATTTAACAAATGGTGTTGAAATAGCTGGATGGTAATGTTTAGAAAAATGCAAATAGATCCAAGCCTGTCACCCTGCACAAAACTCAAATTCAAGTGGATCAAAGACCTCAACATAAACCCAGCCAATTTGAACTTGATAAAAAAGAAAGTGGGAAATACTCTCCTACGAATTGGCACAGGCAACCACATCCTAGATACAACACCAGTGGCACAGACACTAAAATCAACAATCCATAAGTGGGATCTCCTGAAGCTGAGAAGCTTTTGTAAAACCAAGGACACTGTCAATAGGAGATCTTTTTAAAAATAAATAGGAGGAGTGTTCCCCTTGCTCCGCATCCTCTCCAGCATAAGCTGTCATCTGTATCTTTTATTTTAGCCAATCTAACAGGTGTTAGGTGGTATCTCAAAGTTGTTTTGATTTGCATTTCTCTGATGGCTAAAGATGAAGAGCACTTTTTCAGGTGCCTTTCAGCCATTCGTAGTTCCTCTGCTGAGAATTCCCTTTTTAGATCTGAACCCCATTTTTGATAGGGTTATTCAGGGTTTTGGGATCTAAATTCTTGAGCTCTTTATATATCTTAGAGATCAGTCCTCTATCACTTGTAGGGTTGGTGAAAATCTTTTCCCATTCTGTAGGCTAAAGAAGGAAGAAAAAAAAATAGGAAATATAAGAAGAATTATTTGTGAAAATGATAAGGCAAAAAGCTTTGTACACAAAATCACCTCCTTCATTCTACATCAGGCTATTTGACAAAACTCAGAAAGGATGTAAAGTGTAGTTTGAGTCTTGTTAGACATGGAAATGATTCATTATTCAGCATGCACTAGAAGCATAAGAGAAATTCTTACTGTTTTCCTAAAGGGTTTGGAGAGAAGCCAAAATTGAGCAGCTCTAAATGCAAAGCCATGGTTGTTACAGGCATCAGCAAAGGCACAGGGTGCAGATGGGAGCAGTACCTATGGGGCCACTGAGAAGTCAGCCAGGCTGTCCCCTCCTCCCCCCCCCCCCCACACGCATGAGCAAACTTTGACCTGCACCAGTCAGAGTGCAGTGGATTCTGAATCTTTTTGGATGGCTATCTTGACATTGGAGACCACATATGCATATCCTAATCTATTGTTACTTTTTTAAAAAGTACAATATACAATGATTATAGTGAAATTCACTTTATGTCAGAGACAAAAAAGTTAAATCCTGCCAAGGCTCTGAAAACCAGCAAAATTCAGTGTCGAGTGACAAATTCTGCCTGCAATCTGTTTGCAAAATATTGCAAATTATTGTTCTCTTCTGCATTTTCATGCTTTTAAATGACATTGGCAAAGTCTTGTAAATGAAAATGTGTATTGACAAAAGGTTTAAAGAAGTTTTGGCTTCTTTCTGTTGTCTAGCATGGTGGATCCCTGGAAAACAGTCCTGTTCTCTCTCTCCTACCTTTGCTGTGTCGCAGCTGAAAAGTAGGTTGAAAATGAAATACTGAAACTCATCTGAAGAGTGAAGACACCAGAACAGGCATACTGTTGAGGAGACAGATACATCGCAGGGCTGGCTTGCCTAGGTTGTTGGTTCTGACCTACACACACTCATGCCTTCTTCATTCTCCTGAGACTTTGAGGTTAGAAGAAATTGCCCTGAGACTCTGAGGTTAGAAGAAAGTGCCCTGTTACAGCATTAACATGGAGAACATGAAAAGGTTTAACAGGACTGTGTGTTTTGGTTTGAAGGCACACAGAAAATCAGATATATCTTCAGAATCTGAGGACACAAATATAGTTGAGCTAAAACTCTGTGATTTGGAATCAGGAAGAACTAGAAGATAAATGTACTGAAGATTAATGTGCATAGGGCATGAGTATATATGTGGTGGTGTTATCTTATTCCTGTGCAATGATAAATCAATGTTTCTTGTAAGTCTTCATCCACATTGCAGAAATCTCATATATCTTACATCCATAGAAGTCTGAAAGTCCTGAGATACCTGAGGGGAGCCTGAATTGGCTGAGAGAATCAATATGTTTATCATCTCAGATCTACTTTATTGGTAAGCAGACCAACTGAAAATCATTTTTAGGATTTGAGTAATTTGAATCTTTTTAAAGAAAGATTTATTTCATTATTAATTTTTATGTATATGTTGTAACAATAATGCTTCCTTAGTGCATACATCAATATTTTGTTGATTACCCCTTGTGTATTGAATGAGCAAAGACATTAGTAGTTTGTGCTTGCTACCCCTTGTAAGGTGTCACTCAATTCAAGTAATCTAGTGATGAAAGCCTAGATTAAATTATTCTAAGATTGTGATAACAGACAAAAGAAAATGTGATCAGGGCTTAGAATCAATTGAGCAAGGAGTAAACGCAACAGTGAGTCTTTGGTAAAGATACATTTCCAGATGACACACTTTCAACCCCACCTCTAACCCTAATAATGTCTCTAAATAAGAATACAAAATGACTTACATTCTGGAAATATTCCATATATCCTTATGTAAATACAGATATAGGATTATACATGCACATATTAGTGTATTTTATGCATACCCATATACAACATAAAGATATGTTATTAGAACTGTATATATGTGTGTGTGTGTGTGTGTGTATGTGTATGTATGTAACTCTGAGGAACTACTGTGTAGAAGTAGAGATTGATAGTGACCATAAAACTAGGCAGGAAGCCACTCTAACTAGAGGAAGTGTAGGCAAGTATAATTTTAAAGTCTCTGGAACGGTTCTTAGCTTTACTCTTAGTAAATTCATTCTGAATGATTAGCTTATCATTCCCCCTCCACATTCAGGCATGTGACAAGCAAAACAAGTTAATAGTCTTGTTTTACTTGGCATGGATGGATATGATACATTAAATTTACTTCAATAAAACGTTTGTTTTGACATGATATTTAATGTAAAAGTCTTATAAGTAAAACAATGTGATATAATATTCAGAGACCAGTAGATGGATTCTGGTATATCTTTCTGTCTTTGTGATATCAGTTCAGAAATTGTTTTATTCCTTATAAAAATGTAATGGAATGAAAATCCTAAAAACCTGTAGGAAGTGTTTTGAAGACTGGTGTGAACCAATAAACCACATTCAATATGTAAAACAGGTGAAAGAGCCTGGTCATCCAATCCTGTCAGACCTCTGATATTTCAGTAACAGATTTACTTCAACAGTTTGTAACACAGTATTTCAGCAATACATCTCTTTAATATTCTGAGAAAAGAGAATATCATAGATTTGACCATGAAAATATGTGCTCACCCTTTTGTGATGCTAGTAGACACAAAAAACTGAAATATATAGCCTTATTCTTAGCAATTGTAGAGTAATTTCTTTTCTGACAACATTACATTTGTTTTGTTGTACAATGTTGTAATAGTCATTAAAACATATTTCACTTTTCATCTAAATTCTAGGATAATATTGCATTAGTTTCTCCCAGATCAGCTATCTGAGTAATGTTAGAATTGTATTTAGTTTTATTACCAAAGCAATATGGAATCAAAATCTTTAGTTTTGCTAATGAAAGCCAGATATTTGCATGTGTAATCCTGAGAGCATCGTTTAATATGACCATTCATTTTAACACAATGAGAGTGGAGGAAATAAAATGGCAGATGGATAAATAGGCAATAACAAATCAAATCTGCAACAACATTCAAGAATGGTACAGAGCAACAGGAAAGAAAACTAAATGTTTTGGAGGTGCATTGGTGGGGTGATATCTTGGGTATTCAACTTAGGGTCTTACCTAAGCTCCCTACCAGTAAGCTAAATCCACCACCTTCATTCCATGTTTTATATTTAATCACACTCTAACTAATTTGTTTAGGATCACATTGAACTCCCTCTATAGCCCAGGGAAGCCTTGAATTTGCTGTCTTCCTATTTATAACCTGGATCAAACACTTAAGACATTAGGCCAGCAAATGAGTGTGTGTGTGTGTGTTTAATTTATTATACCTCAAAAAGATGTTCAGTTTTATTATGGATAGTGTGAAAAAAATATTCACAGACAATGTAATATAAATGTACGTTTTTAGCAAAACCTTTGTCATTATGGCAAAACCTTTACCTAAGTAAAGTACTGCAAAGAGATAGAAGGCTATACATAGAAACCAAATGTCCATACAATTTTAATGGTGCCAGCCATAATGCTGAGTGGTACCTGCAATAGTCTATGCCATTCTTGTGACAACATTTAGTGTTAATGTTCTGCTTAGTTTAAAAATGAGAATTCTAAGGCTTGGTGAGTTTAATTGATTTGCTTAAAATACTACAGCTGACATCTTTGCCATCAAGATTGAAACTTCACTCTCAATAAATACTAAACCCTATTCCCTCTTAAGATTCAACAATATCTATAAAACATTTCCTTCCTTTTCTTTTGTCATGATGTATTATAAGATAAATGTGAAAATATAAAATAAAAGAAAAGCTTTAAAAAGCATAGTGTTATGGTACATAAAATTAATGCTAGTCCTGGATGGATGAGTCAGACTTCAAATAATTGCTGTCTAGTTTCTGAGACAACCAGATTTCAGTTTTCTGCATTTGTACTAATTGGCCTTCAGTGTTTTGTAACCCTAACTCTAACCCAGGCTTCAGTGGTTCACCTAAGTGGATCCTGAACCCTCTCTTGACATCCACAGATACATATGCAACATGTGGAATATACTTGCATAAACACACATACATAAACTTAAAATGTGAGGAAATATCAGACTACAAATATTGCTTTGATTGACAGATGACCACGAATAAGGTTCTGTGACCTTCTTTGGCAAATGTTTCAGTTAATTGATGTGACTTTATTTTTCTATTAACTGACTACTCACACAGCATTTGCTAAAGTATTCATTCATCATCACGGGATTTGAACAAACTTTCTTGGAATAACAGGAGATAATTCAATAAAGTCTCTGGATGGCTGAATGCTGTCAATATCGTTTTATAATTGCAAGCAGAATATGTCCTTAACATGCAGTTTGGATTTGTATTTAATTAGTGTTTCAAAATGGCTTCTGATGAAGCATTCTAAAACTGTAACTATTATGTTTGGTAGAACATTTACAAAATGTAATTGGTTTCTATCAATTCAATTCATGAAGCATGCTATCTATTGAGGTATCTACGGGGTGCTTTTGTGTCTAATGCGTCCTGGCAGGTTTGCCAGAAAAACCGCATCGATCTACATTATCTGCTTCATGGGAAAATTTTTTGAAGATTTCTACATCTGCTATAACAAGTTCCCAGGCTGGAGGCTATTGTGTATTACTGTGTGCTCAAAACCAAGCCAAACAAAACCAAAAACACACTTTGGGAATTCACATAAACAGCTATACTGAAACACAGTGAAACTCATTTATAAATAAAATTCTAGTTTTGTCCTAAAGCAGACTTTGTGTTCTTTGCTGCAAGGGCTTTTTTTTTTTTTTTTTTTTTTTTTTTTTTTTTTTTTTTTTTTTTTTTTTTTTTTTTTTTTTTTTTTTTTTTTTTTTTTTTTTTTTTTTTTTTTTTTTTTTTTTTTTTTTTTTTTTTTTTTTTTTTTTTTTTTTTTTTTTTTTTTTTTTTTTTTTTTTTTTTTTTTTTTTTTGCCTTATGTCTTATGCCCTTGTTAGAATGTCAACTGGAGTTCTTGTGCTTGTCTTCCTTAAGCAAACACATGGTTGAGATTCTATGGGTGCATGTTTCCTGTCACTATCAGGCTCTAGGGTCCTCTGGTCCTTAGAATCTCTCTGCCTCTTCTTATATGAGTTTTCTTAAGTCTTATGTTTGGAGGTTGTAATGCAGATGTAAATGTAGGAGTGGGGCACCCCAATATCATTTATTCTCTTTATTCTAATCTAATTTCAATATGTAATTGTCTTACATATTGAAAAAAGATGCTGTTTTGATGAGGGATGAGAGTTACAGTTATCTGTTGGTAGAAAGATAAGTACTTAGAATAAAGTTAGAAAGTATATTGGTTTGGGAAAATGGCAGCAGTAGATTCCCCTTTAGCATCTCTGATATCTCCAGCTATTGGAGTTGGCTAGTTTTACAGTATCAGACATGTATTTTCTTAAATCACAGATTAGTCATATTACCTACTACCATGCCATACTTCTCCATCCATACATAACAAAAATATTTTATACATTTAAAGAATTTATTGAACAAAATTTTTGAAAATTAACTTAAGTCCTATAAGGATTGTTTATGAAGGACAGCCAAATATAACTTGCATATATGACTAGAAGGTCAAAATTTATTTTAGGAAAAAAGTGAGAAAAACTGAGTGTCAGTATTGAATTAATTATAAAATATGACCAATTTGGTGGTGGCATCAAGAAAATTGTGTATCAGTGCTGATATCAGTGGGTGGTGTCTTCAAAGAAATAGATTCTTTATCTAGGGATGTGTTGTATTTCATAATTGGAGTCCATGATCCCTCTAGGAATCCCATTGTTGGAGGGATGAGGGAGGAGCAGCATTCTTCATGTAAGGGAAGGTGTTGTGAAGTGTTTGATTGATGCTCCTCCCATTCATGGTGTGATTTGTAAGACACTTCCTTATTAAAGGTATTTATTTGTTATAAAAGTCATGATGTGGTGATACATTATATATTTAATAAAATCAGTCTGGAATATCAGAGAACAGATCTACCCACAGTCAATCCAGGAGGGTCAGGGAGTAGTAACTCACACCTTTATTCCCAGCACAGGGAAAGACCGGGAGTGCTGACCTATGCCTTTAATCCCAGCAGATCTGAGTTTGAGGCCAGCATGGTTTACAGAAGGAGTTCCAGGCTTTCAGGCAGGCTGTGGTGGTGCCTTGACTTCAATGCCATAACTCCAGAGACAGAGATCTTTCGTGTTTCTGTGAGTTCAAGGATAACTACCAAATAGTAGTAGCCCCTGCCTTTAATCTTACTCTGGATCTGATACAAGTGGGCATAGAACATATTTAAGACAGGCATAGGAAGACAGATTAGACAATAGAAGTGACAGACTGAGGAAGCCGAAAGATAACTGGGTAAGATTTGACTGTGGTGTTTCCTCTCTGATATTCCAGGTTTTCCCCAATATCTGGCTCTGAGTTTTATTTATTACAACCAAAATTTGTGCAACATCAGGGTGCTTGTGGACTAAAGATAACAACTTGGTTGATTTATCTGTTCAAAAAATAAAAATACTTTTCAATAAAGATACTAGGTGTCCCAAATCTCCACAAAGAAACTGAAATGAAGTCAGAATCAGTCATCACAACAGACACATGTCTAGTGTCAGTGTTTGAAGCTTCACTTTTACCTTTGAGAACCATTTTTTTACATAACAGTGAGTTTCCTTTGAGCCCTGGTAATATTTAGAAAGAAATTTTCAAGTTTGATTGAACTCAGACCTTTAATGATTATTTGTATAATTGTTATAGTAACTTACATTTAAAAATTTTGAATGTTACATGCTATCTCATCATATTAAATGTAGAATAACTACCAATACCTGGGTCTTTAGGAAATATGAAAAAAGTTAAAAGATTGCTATAAAAATCTGGTCCAGATCTTCTAAGTTTTCACCAGTGTGTCTTACTTTCTTAGTTGTTCTTGCACTGCCAAGATATTCAGCTGAGTTTGTGAAATGATTGGTGAATATTAAGTACATTTGAACAAGGAGTTCAATTACCAGGCTCAAATCATGACCAGCAATTATTTTTTTGCCAATCTGACTTTCCAAATGCTTCACTGGCATTTGCAAGGGGATCTTTTGTCAATCAGTGTCTCCAAACACAACCTGCTATTATTTCCTCTCTTCTTCTGGAAATTCTAATTAAAAAATAGATGCTTTAAGCAGTACAAATGACACAGCAGAATGTCAAGTGTTTAAAGTCTGAGTGTAGCTTACTGACTTATTTCATTTTAAATTATGACCCAGATGCATTGCTTAATTAGCTAAAATTGTTAAAGAGACTATATAGGAAGATCTCTCTTCTATAGATGTCATAGAAAGATCTTTGATTAATCCACCATGCAATATTGTCACTACTCTTTGAAAACACTGGAAATTTAGTGCACACTTCAACTGTTTTGTTTTTCAGTTTTTTCCTTTTTTATTTTTCTATTAAAACACTTCAACTTCTACTTCAATAACTAGAAGACAATAAAAAAGAATGTTTATATATGTGAGAACCATAGCCAAAATGTAGAAGGGAAAGCTAACAATAAAATAAAACCTAATTACATTGAAATAAAATTGAGGAACATTAAAGAGAAACACTAGATATGTAGAGTTGAAGAAAAAGTTGAATGTACATGCAAAAGAGCAATACTGGAGAGGGAATGTTTGTCTCTCTGTTTTAGTTAGTTACTATCACTATGTCAAAACAACATTATGAAAAGAAAGTTGGGGAGGAAAAGGTTTATTGAGCTTATATCTCCATGTCATTATTTATCCAGGAAGAAAGTCAGGGCAAGAACTCAAACAGGGCAGAAATCTGGATGCTGGGTACTGATGCAGAGGCTATACAAGGGTGATGCTTATTGGCTTGCTTCTCCTGGCTTGCTTAGTCTGCTTTGCTATAGAACTCAAGATCTTAAGCCCAGGAACAACATGACCCACAATTGGCTTCCTACATCAATCACTAGTTAAGAAAAATCCTCACAGGCTCCCTCCTGTCGAATAACTCTAGCTTGTGTCAAGTTGGCATAAAGCTAATCAACACACTCTCACTTTTCATAAATTAACTCAGTGTCATTTATTTTTAGAGTAATAGCATTCTATGTGCTAACCATGGGCTAGGCTCAATTCTTTTTAAAGAAATAACATCAGAGTGATGGCTTAGCAGGTCAGAGCTCATAGCTTACTTGTAGAGAACCTGGATTCAGTTCTGAACAAAATCAGTTCACAACTACTTATAACTTAAACTCAGGGAATCCATCACCCTCTTCTGCCATCTTTAGGCTTCTTTACTCATGTGCCTGCATTTGTACACTAATAATAATAATAATAATAATAATAATAATAATAATAATAAATGTTTGCTGTTACCCTATACTCAACAAATAGCTAAGGAATTGAAGCAATCAAAAAAATCCTTCAGAACAAGAATGAATAATGAAAATATTGTACATGTAATTGATGGAATATAATTTATCTGTTAAGAAAGATGCAATTTTTAGGTAAACTGATGTAACTTAAAAAGATTATACAAAATGAGGTAATCTCAACCCTGGAAGCAAATGAATGCTTTCTCAATTGAGGTTTATAGTTCTAAATTTTCAGATGTGAAATCAGTATAGCCTAATCACAGAAAGCAGGAGAGCTAAAAAAGACTCTAGAGTGTATGGGGTGGGAGATAGCAGGATACAGGTGATAGAAAGGTAGAAACGGGGAAATGGGGAAGGGTTCTCCAACTGGAAATAAGAAGGAAGAATGGAGGAGGAATGATGGACAAACTAAACCATCATTAGTGAATAAAACAAAAAGTAATTATTATTTTCCATTTACCTTAAATTGTGTGTGCATCTTAAATAAAAAGAGAAAGTCCTTAAAAAAGAGTCAAAGAAGATAAGCCATATAAAGATGGAAATTACAAAGAGTGTTTGGACACTGTATTTTATTGTCTTGTATGTTATTGTCTTGTCTTTTTGTTTTTTGACTGAAAATGAAGTAGCAAAAACTGCTAGAGGACATTTGATTACAAAATGCTGATGAATTAATACAACCTATATATTTTGTAAGTGAAATGATTTTAAAATTGAATTCAAAAGATATGCTACTTTGGAGAAGAGATTTTAATTTTATTTCCACAGAAATTCAGAAGCTGTGGATTTATTCTTGTTTAAAAATTATGAGGTTTGATCAAGAATGACCCCATGAAAGGTCTCCACTGGAAATGGACCTCTCAGATGATTCATTATTTTAGAGCACAACCTCTAAGAAAAGTTGAAGTCCTCGTTCAATTGAAAATTAGCGATGGCTTTGGAGTTGGCGCGTGACTCTCACCATCCCTAAACCCAAGCATACTTGTTAAAGAAAAATGCAGAATCTCTGCATCATATCAGAAGAGCCACTTGATATGGACCAGAAGAATAAGCAAAATTAAAAGCTTATTATATTGCTACTATTTTTTGCATCTTTTATAATTATCAATAAAGTCACATTTTCTATCTGTGTATATTCTTGTTCAAGGTCCCGTTTCCTTCCACCCCCTCTAGTCACACTCTCTTCTCCACATCTCCCCATCTCCTCCACAGCAAGGGCAGGAGGTCCCAAGGTCCCAATGTACCAATATGGCTTAGTTCAGCATCCACCCCTGGAAGGTCCCATTTCCTCCCCCCCAAGAAACAGAATGAGTCAGGTGTTCCTCTAGACGGAGTGGGACCCATGGTGCCAGTCCAAGGTGTATTAGATCCCAAGCTGCTCAGTGGTTGTGGTGCACAGCTTGGACATACTTTGCTTTTTGCTTTTTTGTTTAGAGTTCACTAATAAGTGAGTACATCCCCTGCTTATCTTTCTGGGTTTGTGAGACCCAGCAATACTGCTACTGGGCATATACCCTAAAGAAGCAATTCACACTGCAAGGGCATTAGTGTAACTATGTTCATAGCAGCTTTTTTTTGTAATAGCAAGACCTGGAAGCAACCTTGATGCCCCTCAAATGAAGAATTTATTAACAAACTGTGCTACATCTAAACAATGGAGTACTACTCAACAACAACAACAACAACAACAAAATTATCCTAAAATTTGCAGGCAAATGGATGGATTTGGAGAATATCCTCCTGAGGTCTCACAAACCCAGAAAATGCCAGTGCAAAAAATACATATAAAGATATAAAGAACAACAAGGCAACACTAGAAGAAATGGGTGGTTCTACAACTACATGACCGGAACAGAGCAATGAAGAGGAAATAGAAGGAAACAACACAAACACCAAAAACCCCTTTAGAAACATTATTGAAGCCTTCAAAGAAGATATAAAAAATTCCCTTAAAGAAATAGAAGAAAATAAAAACAAAAAATTGGAAGAGATGAACAAATCCTTGAAAGAAAACCAAGAAAAAGTAAACCAAAAAAATGAAAGAAGCATTCCAGGAAATAAACACTGAAATAGAATCAATAAAAAAGGTACAAAATGAGGCAAAGGTAGAAATGGAAAAATCTGAAGAAAAGAGCTGGAACTACAGATACAAGCATAACTAACAGAATCTAAGAGATGGAACAGAGAATCTCTGGAGTGCAAGACTCAGTAGCAGAAATAGATACATCAGTCAAAGAAAATACTAAAACCAAAAAAGCCATAACTCAAAATGTTCAGGAAATCTGGGACACCATGAAAAGACCTAACCTGAGAATAGTAGGAATGGAAGAAGGAGAAGAATACCAGCTCAAAGGCACAGATAATGTTTTCAATAAAATCATAGAAGAAAACTTGCCTAACTTAAAGAAGGAAATGCCTATAAAGATACAAGAAACTTACAGAACACCAAATAGATATGACCCGACAAAAAAGTCTGCTCATCACATAATAATCAAGCCTCACATCATACAGAACAAAGAAAAAATTTTAAGAGCTGCAAAAGAAAAGAACCAACTTACTTATAAAGGCAGACCCATCAGAATAACACCTGACTATTCAATGGAAATGATGAAAGCTAGAAGGGCTTGGTCAGAAGTTATACAGACACTAAAAGAGCATGACTGCCAACCTAGACTACTATACCCAGCAAAATTATCAATCAGCATAGATGAAGTAAACAAGATATTTCATGACAAAGTCAGACTGAAATAATACCTATCTACCAATCTGGCCCTCCAGAAAACATTAGAGGAAAAACTCCAACCAAAGGATTCCAGATACACCCATGAAACCACAAACAATCAATATTCCCACAGAAGTGTCCAGAGAAAGGAAATACATAGAAGCTACTACCAAAAATAGCAGGAAATATCAGTCAGTGGTCACTAATATCCTTTAATATCAATGGACTCAACTCATCTATAAAAAGGCATACACTATCAAAATGGATACAGAAACAGAAGCCATTCTTCTACTGCATACAAGAAACACACCTCAACCACAAGGACAGACACTGGCATCTGCCCATGGCTTCAGTGGTTCATGATTAGGCTACTCCTAGTCAGTTGTGGTAAGAGGACTTGTGTGTCTCCTGTCTCCTCTGAGCAAGTGGTGTGCTCGTTCTGTGACCCTGCTCTGGACAGGTGCCTGAATTTCGAAGTCCTCAGTCCTTCTCTGTTTATGCAGTTGGAGGTAGGGCTGTGCAAGGTCCCCTATTTTATGTGTGGCTGACAAACCCTAGCTCCTGTCTGCTAGGGAGAGCTGAGATCAGAATCTAAGAATTGACCCTGGACCCAGAGAGCAACTCCCCAGACTGGTGGTAGTCTGGGAGCCCACTACTATTTTTTCATATATAAATTTTTATCAAAATATATAAGAATGATATATGTTACAATTTTTGTAATGATACTAATGATCATATAAAGTATTAACTTTAGAAAAAAGGCTCTATCTAGCTTCCTGCACATTGTTTATGTTTTAGTGTCTCATCAGTTTCCTGCAGTGATCCATGACAATGCCTAAATGTGACCTTTTAAGTCTCCAAGATGATGACTTCACCTGGACTGTGACAAGCATCAGAGATCAGCTTTGGACTATAAACTGCTCACGATAATTTCAAGGTGGCTAGCTGTGATGAAGGAGCTTCTAGCCAGGAACTGAGACAACTCCTGCACATTTCCTTTATTCAGAGACTAGACAACAGGTGATACAGCTACCTATCCTAGGACTTGACAATTAACAAAATTCTTCTTGTCCTAAATATGCTGTCACACACACAGACAGACAGCAGGATGTGAGTTTAAGAACAAGATACTGATGCCCACATTCCCAAAATGTAGAATGTGTGGTTTTTGGTCTTTCCATGGATTATGAATAATTTTCATTATTTAGAATGATTGGATACAAATTATTATTTGCAATGGTTAGAAAAAAAAGGCTGAACAATGAAGATTTGATCAGGGTTCTTGATTAAAAAAAGAAAGGATAAAGTTATGATGGGATAAAGAGTAGATTATTGAATTTGCTCAGAAAAAGGGAATACAGACATGATAGGATATAAGGACCAATTATTGATTTCACTCTTCAAAGAGAAATTACTAGTTTTAAATATATTACATTGGATTGGATTTTTGTATATTGTATACAAATTTTGTATATTGATACAAAGTTAAGATTAATTTCATTACTGTACATATATTTCTTTTTTTTCTATCCCTGTATATCCTTATTCAAGGTCCCTTCCCCCTCTGTACATATATTTCTAATCTTGTTCAAGGTATTGAACCTATGCTGCCCATATAACAATGTAATATAAATTGCTAGTCCATAAAAGTTATTACTACCTACTAATTAAGATACAAAGAAATTCAAGTTAGTAATCATTAAAATGAAACTTATTGTCGTATTAGTTATGTTTTCAAGGTCAAACAGAAATATATTTTAGATTAGAAATTTCAAAATATGGCCATATTGACATCTCTAAGATCCAATCTGACATTCCTCTCCTACGAGTATAACTATTTCGATCAATAATTGTATGCCAACTTCAACAGAGTGCTGGATCCTCCAGACTGTTGATCAGAGGGAGGGACATGCTATGTTCACAAGCCACAGCTAAAGACAAGTCCATATCATTGTGTTCCTCATCCAGTGTTTATCTCAATTCTAATATAGCATTTTTGACTCAAAATTTAAGATTCTACATAGATCAAGAATCCTGGGTAACCAATGGAGAGAAAGGGACATTTAGAAGCTGAGACCGAACATCATCTTGCAGCTAATAACCCAACCTCTCAAACAGAGTGTCGGAAAGGTTGAGTTACCATGGAGGCCTGAGACAAAGGAACAATCATGGCTTTGAGGGTCTCAATTAGGCTTAGTAGCTGCAAGGAGAGAAAAGATCCATGGAGGTGGGTGTGGAGCACAAGAGGGCAGACAGTAGAAAGGCAAAGGTTCAGGTGGTAGGGATCGCAGACTGGAAAATGAGCACAAATCTGCACCTTGACAGAATGGATCTCCTCAACTGAGAGTAGTTACAGAGTTTGATAGCTCTGAGCTCAAGCTCAGAGTTAGATCAAACTGTTGAGCAAACTACCTGGCATTTAAATCTGCTGCATAGCCTAGGAACTCAGGACTTGTTATCCTTAGCTACATCTATTTCTCTGTGTTGTTAATAGTCAGGAGGTCTTGAATAAAGGCAGGCTATCTATGTGTGTAGATGGAAATGCTGTTGTCTCTTCCTGCATTTCCATTGCTCTTAGAATATGTTTCCAGATAGAGTATTAATCAGCCTAGAGGGTGTGGCATGAAAATAAAATATGACACAACACTTTTCTCTTTTTCAGTTTATTTTTTTTTCAGCTCCCTCCATTTCTCTTTTTTTCACTTCTAGACACATTTGGTGTTACATTATTGGTTCTTTTTTTAAACACACTGTTTTTATATTAATAGTCCCCTTTTTCTTATTATTTCCACTTTTAAAATTTATCTAAATTTATGTTGAATTTTGATTATTGATGTTTTAATTGTTGTGCTCTTTTATCTTTAATTTTAATTAATTAATTTTTATGTAATTAGAATAAAATTACACAAAATGTTGTTGGTAGGGTTTTTTTTTTACCTTTTTTATTTTATGGTGCCTGCCACCCAGTTCCCCCAAAAAATCAATATGGAGCCTTCTCTTTAATTATAAATGCCATGCCTTAGATTGGTTTATTTTTAGCCAGTGTCTCTTAAATTATTGTCTATCTTTTGCCTCTGGGCTTTTTTCTTTTTTTAAGTTCTGTAATCTTACTTTCACTCTTACTCAGTGGTGGGCTCTGTGGCTGTGGGGTTGTGTGGCTGTGTGGCTGTGTGGCTCTGTGGCTCTGTGGCTGTGTGGCTCTGTGGCTGTG